>CDMY01000493.1:0-40722 GCA_001179505.1 Vitrella brassicaformis | reverse complement strand
CCCCCCCCCTGTGTGTGTGTGTGTGTAGGTGAGTGTTCACGCCGAGGCGAACGTGCTGGACACTGTGGCCGAGACGGTGCTCTGCCAGACCTACATGAATGACCGCGACAAGCCCATCGAGGCCAAGTACTGCTTCCCATTGGTCGAGAGCTCTGCCGTCACTGGTACGCACCCACCCCCACACAGACACACGGGCACACACAATGTGTCCTCTCCCCTGTGTGTGTCCATCTGGCTACGTGACAGGTTTCTGGGCCGAGAGTGAGGGTAAAGAGATCATGGGCATCGTCAAGGAGAAGGTGCAGGCCAAGAAGGAGTACGACGAGGCCATATCGGCCGGACACGGCGCCTACCTCATGGAGCAGGAGCGGCCCGACATCTTCCAGGCTTCCGTCGGCAACATACTCCCAGGCAAGACCGTCAAGGTCTTCGTCAAGGTGACCCTCACACACACAGGGAGGGAGGGAGGGAGGGAAGATTTGCGCACATCCACCCATATTCCTTATCTGTGTGTCAGTACTGCCATGAGTTGTCGATATTCGACAAGCGCATCCGCTTCACCCTGCCGACGCACATCGCCCCCCGCTACACACCCGAGCACCAGCCGGCGTCCGAGGTGCCGCAAAACGTCACCTACGTCACGCCCGGCACCACCCCTGACATGGGCGCCAACGCCGCCAAGCTCTCTCTAACCGCCAAGATGGCCATGCCCAGCAAGATCGACAGCATCGAGTCGCCGTCGCACCCCATCAAAGTCTCCAAAATGGAGGGAACGTGAGCACGCACACGCGGCACAGAGAGAGAGAGAGAGAGGTGGGAAGAAAGACGCACACACACTGATGGATGCCGTGTGTTGTCAGGTCGGCTGAGGTCACCCTGGCGTTGCCGGAAGTCTTCCTAGCGGCCGACATCATCATCCAGGTGCACGTGGTTGACCTGCACACGCCGCGTGTCTTCTGGCAGCTGCTGCCCGAGCGATACTTCGAAGAGCAGAGAGAGAAGCGCCTGGCGTTGGCCGACCAGACAGAGGGCGGGGGCAAGAAGGACGACAAAATGGAGGTCGACAAGGACAAAGAGGGAGACAAGGTCGATGTCAAGGCGTGCTGCCCTTACCGCGGCGCGGCCATGATGAGCATCGTCCCCAAGGTGAGCAGAGCAGACACACACCACACACACATGAGAACGGGGAGAGACCATCTCTGTGTGGTGTGTGTGTGTGTGTGTGTGTCTCAGTTCACGCTGGATGAGCAGAAGTGCGAGTTGGTGTTTGTGCTGGACCGCTCGGGGTCGATGGGCGGCTCGCGTATCGAGCAGAGCAAGAAGGCCATGACCATCTTCCTCAAGTCGCTGCCAATGGACTGCTACTTCAGCTTCATCTCCTTCGGATCTTCCTTCAGGTAAGCGTTCCCAAGACACACTGGCTTTCTGTGCGCTGTGGATGCTTGTGGGTGTGTGGTGCAATCAATCAGTGTGTGGAAGCCTTCATCGGTGAAGTCCAGCGAGGCCACTGTCGCCGAGGCGCTGGCCTTCGTGTCGACGGTCGATGCCGACATGGGCGGCACCGAGATCCTCAAGCCACTGGAGCACCTCTTCAAGAAGATGAAGCCCACTCAGGGATACGCACGGTGAGCCATCGGGTGGGTGGCCCCAACACACACACACACACACGCACACGCACACACACTCATCTGCGCTGATCTCTTGCATCTCTCCCTCTCTGTGTGTATGTGTGTTGGTTGCAGGCAGGTGTTTGTGCTGACGGACGGTCAGGTGAGCAACGAGGCGGAGGTGGTGCAGCTCGTCAAGACGGAGGCCAACCCATCGTCGCCATCGGCTGGCGAGCACCAGCCGCCCCGTGTGTTCTCGTTGGGCATCGGGAGCGGCGTCAGCACCTACCTCGTCAAGGGCATCGCCAGAAACGGCAACGGCGACGCACAGGTACGTGTATATGGTTGGGAAGGGACGCACATAAACAACATCTCTCTCTGCATCATGTGTGTATACGTGTGTGTGTGTGTGTGTGTAGTTTGTGACGGACACTGAGGATTTGCGTGAGGCGGTGATCGGTCAGCTCAAACGAGCCCTGCAGCCGGCTCTAGCCAACCTCACCATCGAGTGGGAGGGACCCAAGCCCTCACCTGCACCTGCGCCCACACCCACACCCACAACCACGGGCACCGACACGCAGCAGCAGCAACAGCCACAGCCAGAGCAGCCCAAAAAGACCGGCATACTGGTACGTCGCCCAACCCACGATAGATAGATAGATGTCAACTTCACTCACTCTCTTTTGTGCCAACAGGGTGCGTTGTCGTTCTTCGCGCCCAAGCAGGCTGGCGAGAAGGACAAGGCCCTCGAGGCCACACACGGCACACACGCCCCCGCCACAACTCTGTCGACGTCCGACCTCCCCGTGTGGCGCGCGCCCTTCCACAACCCGCCTGTGTTCTCGGGGTCGCACTACGTGGCCTACGCACTCTTCCACGACACCACCAAACCGGTACGGGAGAGAGATGCACACACACACATGTGGTGCGAATGTATGTGCATGTGTTTGTGTGGGTGCGTGTGTGTCAGACCCATGTGTTGCTGAAGGCGAGTTCGCCAGAGGGGCCGATCGAGCTGCGGTTGCCGCTGGACGACGGCAACGAACAGCAGCAAGACGGCATGGTAGAAACAAACGTGCCCATCCACGTTACACAGCCACACTCTCTCTCTTTCTTTCTCTCTGTGATGTGTTTGTATGGTGTGTGCAGCTGCATCGTCTAGCTGCCCGTGTGATGCTGCGTGATCTGGAGGAGGGCACCTCGCTGCTGCACGACAAGGCTGAGGCGATGGAGCAGCCGAGCCAGAGACACCGCTATGGCCGCAGACCGCCTAGCCCCGAACTCGAGAGCCACGTACGGGAAGACCAGGATGCCCATGGTGGTGTTGTGGGTACACTTGTGTGTGTGTCTGTGTTTATGTGTGTGTGGATGTGTGTCAGGTGAAGGCTGAGGCGATCGCCCTCGGTGTGACGTTCGGTCTGGCCTCCAAGTGGACGTCCTACCTGGCCATCGAGAAACGCACCCACACCGTCCTGCAGCCACCACCCGAGACAGTTGTGGTGCCACAAGTAAGTCCTCCCTCCCTGCATCGCCCCGACTGCCATCCATCCATCCATCCGTCCATTCATTCATCCACTCCTGTCTGCATCTGTCTGTGTGCTTCTCATGCAGGCTGGCGAGTACGAGTATGGCGGGATGGCGATGCCCATGGCGATGTGTGCCATGGCGGCGGCCCCCATGGCCCCTGGCGGTATGCCCGTGGCGCGTTCTCTCCTCAGGGGCGCCGCTCCGAGACGTTTGATGGCCGGGCCGCCGCGAGGCATGGCGCTCGGGATCGGGGGTGGCGGCGCGCGGAAGGGGAAACACAAGAAGATGGACGCGAGAGGGTACACACACACACACACACACACACACATACACGCACATGTGCGGAGAGACTGATTGACGCTTTGGCCTGTGTTTGTCAGGGAGATCTTTGGCTTCGCAGGCTTCGGCGAGCGGGCCAAGGCTGCTGAGGCCGATGAGATTGATGTTGTTAGGGCGGAGGGCGCGATGGTCGACAGAGACGAGGAGGAGGAGTTGGCAGACGATGACACCGACCACATCATGATGGATTCGGTGGAGCAGAAAAAAGCCGACCGCCCCCAAGACAAGGCCAAGGCCAAGGAGACCGATGCGCTCACTCTGCTGGTCGACATGCAGCAGTTCAACGGCTCATACAGCCTCAACGACAAAGACAAGGTACCTCCCCACAGCACACGCCCACAGATGACTCTCACTTTCTCTCCCTCTCTGCCCGGTTGTCCCCTCAGTTGCTGTCGGTCATGGGCGTGTCTGCGGCCAAGTACGATGAGCTCAAGGCCGGCGTGGGTGGGTGTGTGGACGACGCCGTGCTGCTGTCAGCACTGGTCGTGGCGTACCTGCACACCCGGCTGGCCGACCAGAAGGCCATATGGGAGCTGGTGGCGCAGAAGACGGAGGCCTTTGTGCGGGCCAGCTGTGCAGGCAATGCCGACACGGTCGTGGCGGAGGCCAAGAAATGCGTTGAGGGGGTGATCGTGTAGATGCTATCTATGTTGGGGGTGGGTGAGGGACATGGATCTGCTGCTGCTGGTGCTGGTGTCTTGTGTGGGTGTGGCGTCTTTTTGCTCTTTTTCAACTAACCGACCAACGAGTGAGGCTGACACGCAGACGGCAGACGTGGCGGTAGGCGTGAGGGTGGAAGGGCGAGGTAAAGCGCCCGTCTGTCTCTGCGTCGTCTGTCACGTCAGCCGACTCTGCGTGTCTCTCTACCTGCCTGCCTGTCGTGTTTTCTGTCTGTCTGTCTGTCTGTCTGTCTGTATGAGTGGGTGTCTGTGGATGCGTTCCCGTGTATGTAGGTAGCTCATGCATGCGTCTTCATGTCGATACCGTAACGTGACTCGGGGAAGGGTGTCTATGTGTATGTGTGTGTGTGTATTTGTTTGTAATCCTGCTGTCTGTCTGTATGTCCATCCATCCGTCCATCCATCCACTTGGTGCGTGTCATAGTGTGACTAAGTGGCTGGCTGGCTGGCTGGCTCGTTGCTGTCACTTTCTCTTGGCACGTGACTTGGTGGAAGTGACTGCATGCAGCAGGAAAACAGTTGGGGGAACGGGAGAAGAAGGGGAAGGACCGACGCACTGCTTGAACGGCTCTCGGAGAATCCGCTGGAGGGACTGCGAGCTCAACTTGGGGGACAATTGTGGTATGTTCAACTTTGAAAATTTCTTTCTTTCTCCCGCCGGCAGCCATGGGCCGTCTCCGTGTCAGCGTCCTCGTGCCTCTCCTGCTGCCCATCATCGCCCGTGCAGACCCCGGCAGGGGCTCGTTCCTCGGTCCTTTCATGCCGCCTCCACCCCCCGACCGCCCATATCAACCACCGCCACCACCGCCACCGCCACCCATCAAAGGCGTCCCCGAGCCAGATGGGCCGAAGCTGCGCGGGCCACAGAAAGCCAAATTCGACCCCAGCCAGTACATCTCCCATCGCGAGAGGCTGGAAAGGACTGGCCTGCCCAAGAAGGTGCCGCCAGGCGCGTGGTGCTCCGACGAGAAGATGACGGCGGCCGTCCCCATGGCGCGCAACCCCGCGTTTGAGGGCAAGTTCCCTGGAGGCTTCCACGACGCCATCAGCGACAAGAGGTGCGTGGCCCACTGGGTGGAGGACTTCTACGGGCCGGGCCGACACGCACTGGCGGCCTCGACCACGTACGACGGGTGCAAGACCAAGAAGACGGTCACGGACAGGTACGTGTACTATGTCAACGTTCTCCGCGTCCATGGCCCTGAGAACAACGCCATTATCACATGCGCATGCCCACGCACCACCAATGCTCAAGGGGACAGAAGGCGGCTGCAGAGCACCAACGACAACCGGCCGGATCCGGTGGGCGATGGCTCGGGCGGATGTCTGGCGACGGCCAAGTGGGAGCACAAGACGACGTCGAAGGAGGCGTACGAGGGCAGCAAGAAGATGCCCAAGTTCGTCAAGGCCGCCGTGACGGGACACATGCTCTCTGCCGGGGTGATCGGCGGCACTGAATTCAACACTGCCACCACCAATGACGACGAGTGAGCGAGACAGACGACGCGACCGCCCGCCACTCTCCCCTCATCTGTCCCGTCTCTCTGTCTGTGTCTCTCCGTCTCGTGTCAGTGGGATGATTTTCGAATCGACGGTCAACGGTGCGGGAGAGGACGTCTGGCCGTGGCCGATGGAGTGCACGGCGGTGTGTCCGGAGGGCCGACAGTCGAGCAACCCGCGTTGCGTGTACCATCTGATTCTCAATGGGTGTCCCATCAACAAGGACGTGCATTTCAAAGTCATCAAGCTGCAGAGTGGCGGGGGGACGGAGGACTCAGGTGCGCTGATCGACACCAGCCCGCACGCACACACAGATCGTCCATATGATATGTGCATTCCACTCTCTCTGTGTGTTGTGTCTTCCTGGCAGAAGCTGAGATTGTCTTCAGTTTGCGTCCGATGATGTTCAAGGACTACGACCGCTACACAATCTCGTGCATGATGGCCACCTTCGTCACCAAGCCGTCTGTCGAGAGCATCTGTGCCTGGGGCCGACAGCCGAAATCGCACTTCGCCCAAGCAGCAGCGATGGGCCCCACGGCCTTCGCGCAGTTCGGATCAATGCGAAAACTGGGAGCCACGCGAACAGTGGAGAGGGAGAACCCTTTCAGCCCCCTCAAGCCCGGCTCGGTGCTCGCAGCGAAGCGGATGTTGTCAACGTCGAAAAGCGTGACAGAAGACCCCCTCGACGTCGTCACAAAGATGCTGCAGGACGACGCCGCGGCCGAGGACATCGCGGCGTTTCTGAACCAGATCCCCCCAGAGGAGCGACAGCAAATCCTGACCGCCCTCGCGGTGGCCAACGGCGACGTCAGCCAGATCAGCACCTTCCTCAACACAGTGGACGAGAAGGACCGCGCGGCCGTGTCCGCGGCACTCCTCGCCGCGGCCTTCCTGGGGAGCAACACGCTCCGATACGATTCCGACAAAGAGTTGGGCGGCAAGCCGATTAAAGAGGTGTCGAACGAGATTGTGTACGACAACTGGGCGGTCACGTGGGGCCGCGACTTCGAGGACAGAGAGACGGCCGTGCAGGTGGGGAATGACTACGGCTACGTGGGTGTGGGTGTCGGCCTCGAAGACCGAGCGACATCGACCAACGTCGGCTTCGGAAAGGCCCAGGTGTCCGTGTCGACCGACGAATCGGACATTGAAGGCGGTGTGGGCGTCTCCTACGGCGCGTACGGTGTGAGAGTCGACCGTGACTTCGACGATGCCCAGACAGCTGTGGAGGTGGTCGCGCGGGGGGTGGAGTCCGGGACGAACATCGACTTCTCCGACAGAGACTACGGCCAGCGGGTCAAGGTGCGCGACGTGGAGGTGGCCGTGCGGCATGACTTCGACGACGTGCAGGACCCGTCGACCGACGACGATGAGGAGCTGGCCACCGAGGTGTTTGTGGGCTGGAGGAGCGTCTCAGTCGCCGTCGGTGCCGACGTCAACGACACCGAGTACGCCGTCAGCGTCGGCACACTGGGGAGGCAGTTCTCCGTCCTCAGAGACTTTGACGAAAGAGAGACTGACTTTCAAGGTGAACGAACAGTGACAGACAGACATCAACGCATTTAGACAAGACATTGTTAACTCGTTGCTGCATTTCTCCACTCACTCAGGCAACTGGGGTGACGGTTGGCAGCTGGTGCTCAACGGCGATTTCCCCGACGATGACCCCGAGGGAAGTCAGGAGATATTCGGCCAAGTAGGCTTCGGCCGGCTGGGCAAGGTCTACGCCCAGATCGGTGCCGGTGTGGGCGACGACGGCGTCCCGCAGGGGTCCGCCGAGGTGGAGACGAGCAGTGTGGGTGTGGGTGTGGACTTCATCGACGACGGGGGCGACCGGCTGTTCCTCTACTCCATCACCGTGGGCAAGTTCACCTACGTGTGGGAGAGTGAGATTCTTCCTGACAACATCCTCGTCCCCGACTTTGCCGCCATCCTGGGCATCGAAGACATCAGCGAGATTGCTTCAGACATCCTCGGAGTCACTGTGCCGTCAACCTGAGCAGAGCCGAGGGGAGGGGAGGGGGGAGAAGGGGGGAGGGCTGGGATGTTTTTCATCATCTGCTCTTTATTTGCAATGCACGTCGCGTGTCGCTGCCTCGTTTGCGGTAAGTCAATCGGTCGATTCGCTGTCTGTTTTTGGTGTTTTGAGACGCGCACACACATGCTGCCGGCGGTTCCTGTACTGTGCTATCCGTCTGGGGTGGGAGGATGGGTGGAGGGCCGGTGTGCGTGGGATGCAATTCGTACATTGATTGAGTTTCTAGGCCATTTTTCTGTGGCCGCGTATGGGAAATGAAGTCGTCATCAGACAAGTGCAGACGACAAAGGACGCTTCGATGTCTGCGTGTCTGTCTGCCATGGATCAATGCGTCACGGATGTCGCCGAGGACAACGAGCACAGTGTGTCAGAAAAAGAAAGCTAATGAATGAATCAATTCATGATATTCTTGGCCGTCTAGCTGCTTTGCGCATCGCACAAGCTCCTCTGAGGAGGAAAGAGGGGGGGAGGAGGACAACGGTGACGCCGATCCGGCTGCGAGCTTAGCTCTGACAAAGAGAAGATCTAATGACATCACTGCGACCGGCGAAGAGGGCATGTTGGGGATTGACCAAGATCTGGGCTCCGTCTGACCTGACGCTGCTTCCTGCTCTCCTCCCTTCAACATGTCACGCTTACCATCGCCCTCTCACAACGGCTGCTACGGGCGCCCCGTTCCCCAATGAGGCCGTACCTGCTCCCCCTCTCCATCCCCCTGCACACAGGAGATCAGCGTTTGATCTCTCCGTGTTCGACATGCGCCCTCGAGTTCTCGCCCACTACGCACACAAGCTCAGCCGACACACGGACATGCAGAAGCGAGCCGGCGCGTCCATTTGGAAAGACATCCTCTTCCAGGCGCAGGCCAAGGCCGCCGACTTCCGCCCCGATGAGATCCACAAGCTGCTGCGGGCTCTGGCGGACAGCAAGGAGGGCAGTGAGGCCGTCATGGACGACCCCGATGTGCTGCAGTGTCTGTACCGCTCGATATTCGACCAGGTGGAATGGTGCTCCTGGACGAGGCTGGCCGGGTGTCTGAACATGTTTCAGCGGCTCCAAGGGCTTTCTCCGGCGATGCTGGCGTTCTTCACTGAGGCGTTGTCGGCACGGCTGGACAATGCGCTGACGGCGCTGGATCCGCAGAGGTGTGAGTATGATGTGCTGGTGGGGTGGCTGCACGCCGGCGCGTCTTGTGGGCTGCCTATGGGGGGCTTGTTGCGAGTGGTTGCCGAGAGCTTCAGGGAGAGGTGCAATGAGCTCACACCCAGAGGTCAGTCAGCCAGTCAGTCAGTCAGTGTGATGCACGCGCCCCAACAAGCACGCAATCTTTTGTCATGCATGTGATGTGTTGTGTGGGCGTGCCGGTGCACTGCAGGGGCGATTACGTTGCTGCGTGGGTCGAGCCTCGCTCTCCTGCAGCTGCATTACGCGAGGAAGGAGCAACATGGGGGCACAGAGGCTGACGCAGTGGACGGCGATACCGATGCTGAGCGGCTGGCAGTGGAGATGCTGCAAGCGGCCGTGGGGGCACTCAACAGTTGCGCAAAGGTGAACAGATGACATAGACCTGGGCCGCATCATATCGACATGGATGTGTGTGTTCGGTTCATCTAGGGCGGCTTGTTGACGCTGTGGGAGACGGTCGATCTGCTGGAAGCCCTCCCCATCATCGGCATTGCGGTGAGGAGAGCAAGGGGGGAGACACACTGGTCTGGTCGATGGCATATGTGTGTGGGTGTGTATGCATGTACTGTGCAGCCGGGGGAGCTGTTGGATGCCGTGCTGACCCAAGGCGTCCTGCCCAGATGCCCCTATCTCACGTAATCTTGACATCGAAAGACTGACCAGCCACACATGCATGTCTTTGTGTGTTGCCGGGTGCCCCTATGTGTCTCTTCGGGTGTCCAACCAGGCATCGCGCTGTTGTTCGCATCGCCAGGTCGCTCCGGCAGCTGCACATGGCCAACGACGATGTCACACAGGTGAGTGAGTGGATGGACACACACATTTTCTTCCGAATGAGCCAACATTTTATCTCTCTTTATCTGTGTATGTGTGAGCGTCAGGCATTGGCCCTGCGTGCTGAGAGCCTCGTTGATGCCTTCCCCCAGGCCGACATCGCCCGGGTGGCCTGCGACCTGGCAGCGATGGGGTCGAAGTACGTGCCGCTGTTCAGAGAGGTAGGTGAGACAGACAGAGGCACTCATCTGCCCAGCTTCCACTCACGCGCATCGCATCCATCATGGGAATGCGTCTGTCTGCCTGAGTGCAGATCGTTGGCCGCCTGCACGACATCTGTCCTTTGATTGGTAACTTTTGGAACTTTTCCTGCACATCCATGTCCCCACCCTGTCCGTTCACTCATTTCATTGTCAGATGTGCCGACCGAAGATGAGCTGATCGCGGCCATTCGTTCGGTGCTTAACAACGACAACATACACCCTCCAGAACGACAACAACACACCCACCCACCACAGCCAGATGCAGATGCCGAGAAAGCTGCCATGACAGAGACACGAACACAAGAAGGAGAGCCGACACAGATGGAGGCCGTGCCCGACAACGGGCAGGGAGATGAGCCCGGGGATGAGGGTGCACTGCGTGATGCTTGGGAGGATGGTAGGGGTCTCGATCATGGTGTGACTTCAGAGGCGACAAGGGAGATGTACAGTTCAGCGACCGGCTGACGTCTCAGTCAATTATTGGGTGCATGTGTGCAGTGCAGTGCAGTGCCCTGCCACGCCCTGCCCTGCCCTGCCCTGCCCTGCCTCTCTCTGTATAGATCAGATTGATGGGGCTGGGCTGCAGCATTATGCGTCTCATCCGGCCGTAGAAACTTCAGTAAGGTCAGGCGACACGAACCGAACACATCATGTCTGTGAGTCCATTCACCATACCCACCACGATCCCTTGGCTCATCTTTCATCGAGGGTAGGCCCAGTGTCGACTGACCGGCTTAACATCAACCATGTCAGCAGACCTCAGCTTGATTGGCCCCTCCCCCTTCCCAGCAGCAGCAGACCCACCACTCTCCCCCAGCGCCACATTGGTCTCTCCCCGTTTGATCCGCTTGGTGCCCTCTAGTGCCGCCAATATTGCCATCCGATCACTGTGGCACACAACCCTGGGGAAGTCCTCTATCAGCACCTTCGAAGCGAGCAAATAATCCAGCGTCAGGCCGCCAGCGACGCACTCGGCCTCGTACTCGTGAGCGCTGCCGACGCACTTGGCTTCGGCGAAGAGCTCGGCTAGGCTTTTGACGCCGACTTGTGTTGACGTGGAGGCCCTCTTCATCTTTCTCTCGGGACAGAAAACTTCAGAAGGGAGGGAAGGGAGAAACCCCAACCGCGGCGGGCACCGATCTGGGGGCCCGACCAGCGGGGAGGTCCTCGCGAGGAATAAGCGGCACACTCAGTCTTGATTCCTTGTCGACAGATGAGTCGGCCTCTGGTGGGGCGGCGCCTGTGGCTGTGGTGGAGAAGGAGCACATACGGTCCAATGTGTGTCGGTGGCACCTGCTCTCACCCCCGCCTCCCCCAGCGTCGCTGAGAGAAGGATTGTTGCACTTTTGCGAACAGTACGAAGCGTGTGGGAGATTCCTTATCGCTCTTGAGTGCCAGGTGCGTGTGGGAGGGAGCGGAGAAGAGAGGGTCCTTCGTGTGTCAATGTTTGTGTGTGGTTGGGTGGTGTTAAGGTCCGCCTTTCGCTGCCTGATTTTGGGAGGCTCTGTGACCAGGTAAGACAATGAAAGCAGCACTGCACGGTTTGCTGATTGTCTTGTTTCCCCCCTCTTACCAGATTCACGTCAACGCAGTGGTTTTCATCGGAAAGGCAAAGAGAGAGCCACACGAAACACGTGAAGGCGGCGTGTTGTGTTGTGTTGTTCCGATGTGCAGCTGTTGGCGTATCCGATATCCAACTTCTCTTTAGCTTTCGAGGAAATCGACGTGCTCCGGAAGATAGAACCGCAAGAGAAGCTATCAAGTATGCGCAGCACTCGGCCAACCCCCTCAGTAGGGTTCATTTAGGCGTGGTGCTTACCCTTTCCCCTACCTGCAGTGGAGGTGTTTGTGATTTTGGTGGAGCTCATCTGCTCGTGTCTGTCGAAGCTTCGCGTCGTCGAAAGCACCACCCCGCCTGCCCTGCGGTTCAACCTCGATCCCCGACAGTCCCCATGTATCGACGAGGAAGACGACCACAGAAGAAGGTTTCCTGTCGCTGAGCGAATGAAAATGGACCTATCGCGGACGATCAAGGACCCCAAGAAGGGGGCGCCGGTTGCGGGGCATAGCAGGAAGATGATGCAGAAGCTGGCCAGCATGGATGGTGAGTGACTGGGGTTTGAATGTGAACACGTCCTTGTCTCTTCTGTCTGCTCTTTCAGTGTTGCTTGTAGGTTTGCCGCCTGTATCTCCTTCCAAAAGGCTCTCAGTGCTGCGGCCATTGTTCAGCAAAGACGATCTCACCCATCTCAACAACGCCATCATCCGGTCAGCCAGACTCAACTAGGAGACATACAACCGTCATACGGGCCTCCCTCTCGACACACGTGTGTGTGCCAGATATATACAATGGTGGGGTCTGGTGCGGACGGGGAGTTTTCTCGAATACGAGTGCGCGATACAGACACATATGCAGCCAGAGACACGAAGATAGCTCCCACTGGTTTGTGTCTCCGCTCCTTACATGCAGCCGTAAGCGCACCCGCTCGGCAACAGTGGAGCCCCTGCAGCTGAAGCCATTCCACCCAATGACCAGCAAATCAGCATGGACACCGATCCCGCCTCCCAGTTCGCAGCGGGACACCTCGTACTTACTTACATGATTTCTTTTCCCCCATATGCATTGCGTATACAGACACTTGCAAGGGGGTTTTGACGCACAAACAGAGAGACAGTGTCCTAGACAGATGGCCTGAGTCCATCTCCTGACAGCACTTGCATGGGTGGGCGCCAGGGGGGTGGGAATGGTCTGTAACTTTGTGTGTGTGTGTGTCGTCCGGAGGGTTTTTTCCGCGTGGGCCAACCGGCGTCGCCCCAGATGAGCCGGCTTGCATGCCCATTTTTTCTGTGTGTAGCCTTTCGCTGCAGACTGTGTCCAGTTTTTGATTCCTCGTCATGTCTGAGACTGAGTGTGACCTTTCTTGTTTCCTACAGGTCGTCGCTGGGATTGCATGACATGAATGCGGCGGGGACCGTTCTGCGCACGAGCACACACAGAGAAGACAGACAGGAAAGCCCTAAGGTCCTGCGTGCACGCAATGCTATCCGGCAAGTGACTTCGATGCTGTCTGGTGAAGCTCACAGATTCATTCAAGAACGATTGGTTCACGTGACACACGCGGGGGCGGGTCCGTGTCTCATCTCAGCTGCAGGCACTACACAAACGCGCCTCACAGCTATGCACCGCCAAGAGAACACACGCGCACTCACACAACGCACTCACTCACGCACCCAATCATATATATGCCATGGAGAGTCAGGAGGCCTGGCTGGCTGCAGCTGCACAATGCCGATCGAAAGGGAAGTCAATCGACCAGTCAACGACCTGCTCTATCTACTTGGATCTGTCTAGCGAGCTTCGTGAGGAGGGAAGAGACAAGAACGACGAGGCCCAACTGGGCAAACAAGCAAAAGACGTGGACATGGCCACTGGCAGTCTCAACTGGCATGCATGCGAGCCCCCATGTCACCCCCAGCGTTAAGACTCGGAGCGATGCATGCGCTGAACTTCAGCAGAAGCAGCCCCGACATGGCGTCAAGAAGAGAGGCCCACATCCCCTCTTCCTTGCACCACTGCAAACCCTCTTCTGTGTGCGTTACCGCACAGTGCCAAGCCACACATCCGCCGCCATGCTCCTCTGCACACACACTGGAAGCAGAACCTGATGCTACTGCCCCAACACCACCAGGCCCACCACGACGAAGGAAAAGAGAGGACCCACCACGTGGCAGAAAGTGGCAGAACGTGGCACACTTTGCAGTGCTGATGGTGGCTTTGGACAGGGCGAGAGGCCATCGGATGTCATTGGACGCTCGCGGCAGGGGCGGCACGGCGTCGACGAAGTGCCAGGTCTACTGGCACGCACCGTTCTTCACAGGTTAGAAAACAAATGACGCCTACTTATATAGAGGGAGGGAGGGAGGGAGTCATTCATTCATTCATTCTGGTCATGGATGTGTTCAGGGGGAGGCTATTGCACAGAGGCCACTTCCTACGTGCTGTCCCTGCTGTACCAGCCAGCCTTCACACAAGAGTTCGACCTCTCCATCCTGCAGCACGGCGGCGCCGTCGACCGAGCTTACGTCGAGAGCCTCAAATCGTCGCTCACACGGCTGGCGCCCCTGGTGCTGCGGCCAGGCGACCTGCAGATGAGGGAGGAGAGGAGACGGGACACAACTCCCACCACTATTGACGACGTCTGGAGAACACTCGGTGTGAGACAGACACTAGATCCGTCTGCATGTTGTGTATGTTGTGGTGTTCGTCCGTCTAGTGGGTGGCGGCCCGTTCGCCCATCGGCCATGGAGCTATGACGGCGGCTGGCACTTGCAGACACAGAGGGACGGGCCAGGCGGCTCCCCCGTGACGTCCGTGACTGATCTCTCAATCCCTGCCATTGTTATCTGCCACTCTCAGCCGCCCGCATGGGTGTCCCGGCGAGACAGCCCAGTGGCTCTGAAGCGCCTTTTCCCTCTCGCACCATGCCCACCGAGCCCACTCGACCTCTGATCCCGACACCATCATTGTCGGCCGGTCCATACGAACACGACGCGTGCACGCAATCCGTCTCTTCTTCTCTGTGTGTGCGCCTGCAGGACCATGTTTGAGACTGATCGTGTGCCCATCGACTGGCTGGACCGTCTCCGTGACCTGCAAGAGCTGTGGGTGCCGACCAACTGGAGTGCGAGTGTGTTTGCGGCGGCGGGGGTGCCACTGTCCCGCATACAGGTCCTTCCCGAGGGGGTAAGCGCGATGTGGTCGCGCTGCTTTTGCGCGTCGCTCGTGGAGCTGCAGCCGCCAGAGTGTCCATTTGTTGAAGCAGGTGGACACCACCTTCTGGGACCCGGGGAGAGTCACTGATGATGACATTGCAGATACGCGGAAACTGGTAGAAAGGTGAGCAGGCGGGATTCCATCTCTTGCATCTGTTACGCTCACTCCTGTGTATCTTTTGTTGGTCAGGCTGCGAGCAGAACAGGATGCCAGGAAGAGCCGGCAAGTGGCGCTTCCTCTCCCTCTTACCCCCCGCCACCCCCCAGCAGCAGCAGGAGCAGCAGCAGCAGGAGGATCCGCCCCCTCTCTTATTTCCCTTTCCCAGACAGTCCGCCCCTCCGCCAACCACACACAGCAGAGCCTGGTGGACGTCATGTCTCTCCTGGTGCACGCCAACGGCTCCATCTCTCGTCAGCCACCATCGCCTGTGTCGCCGTTCAGCGAGGACGAAGACACCTATGTCGAGTACCATGCAGAGAAGGAGACTGCCTTCGGCGGGCGTGGACAGGAAAATGGCGTCGTGCGCGAGGACAAGGGAGAGAGCTTGGTGGAGAGGGAGGAGGTGCAGACTGAGGGCGAGGGCGCTCGCGTGCCCATGAGTTCTGGCAGCTGCAGGAAGGTTTTCCTGGCTGTGGGCAAGTGGGAGCCGAGAAAGGCCTACGACCTGATGATCCCCGCCTTTATCGAGGCCTTCGCCTTCGCATCAGCAAACACCACAGGCAACACCACGGCCGCCATCAGGCCCGGCGACATCTGTCTGGTGGTGGTCGCCAACCTATTCGGCAACCACCCCGACAGCGAGCCTCTGCGTGCCGTCGACCAGCACTATGCGGCCTACCAGCCGCTGATTGAGAGGAAGCTGACGGCGCAGTCGTCTTCGGGCGATTTGTCCGCATGGCTGCCGTCGGTAGTGTTTGTCAACCGCGTCAGCGACCGGCAGCTGAGGGCGCTCTATGGCACAATCAGCACCGCCCTTGTCCATACGGCACGGTGGCTAACCCACAGACGAGAAGGCCGTGTGAATGGTTTCTGGTGCATGGTATCTCTGTCTCTCGTCCTCTCTCTCTCTGTGTGTGTGTGTGTGCAGGGGGGAGGGGTGGGGCCGCCCACTGGTTGAGTCGCTGTCGATGCAGCGGCGGGTGATAACGCACTTCTGGGGCGGCCCCTCGGCGTACCTCACCAGTGAGTGTGCCATGGAGGTGGCCCTCAGCGGTCTTAGCCAGATCAACAGTGGGCCCTACAAGGAACACAGATGGGCTGAGGTCGACAGGGAAAGCCTCAAGACACGACTGAGGGTGAGCAACAGAGAAATAGGGAGAGAGAGACATGTACTTATGTGAGGTCGTGTGTGTGGGTTGATATGTGTGCAGGAGATGCTGTCATTGTCTGAGAGCGATGTGGTTGGCTACGGGCGCATGGGCGAGAGGGGTCGTGCGGTGATGGTGGAGAGGTACTCGCTAGAGAGGGTGGGGCAGCTGCTGCTACACTACCTGAGAAGGCTCAGGCAGCAGCATGACCTGCATGTACTACACTAGCTATTCCTTGAGGTATCTGTGTGTGATGTGTGTGTGTTGAGGCATTTGCTGTTCTGTGTACGTTACTGTTTTTTGGCACTGGAGGGTTTCAGCCATCTAGTCAATGTGTTTGTCCACACACGTACTCGGGGCACCCACACACACATACAAACACATGTGTAATGTGCCCACCTCACCCACCGTCAGTTGAAAAAGTGGTCGCATCCACACACGACACACACACACGCATACACACGTATGCGAGATCGGCCCTTGACTGAATGAATCTTAGAGTGAATGTATGGGTGGCTTTGACTGTACACCGAACACAGCACAGCACAGGGCACACGGGCAGGGAAGGCCCCCGGCCCCTGACTTACGAATTCTGTCTGTCTGACTCAGGCGAAGAGAAGGTGTGTGTGGGAGGGGGGAGGGGTCGATCCAACTCGGTCTCGCGAGGAAAATATGCACCGATTGGTTGGATCGACCCCCTACTGTGTAATAGTTGCAGCAGCATGTTACACATGCATGTGTTGGTCTTTGTGTGAGTATATACGATTACGCACTCGCTACACGTAATACTTACCCAGACAGGCAGCAACAGCACACTCATGTGGTGGCTTGAGAGGGGCATAGCACACATCATCGTCAGCTCTTCCCTGCTGTCTGTCTCTCGGCGTGTAGCCCGGCTGGCGTCGAGGGACTGCCCATTCCCCTGTCAACGGGAACAGGCAGCGCATCTCATCCACCCGGACGACACGCAGAGAGACGGACAGACAGCAGTGAAACAGATCATGCATCCAGGAGGTCCCGCATCCATCCATCCAATGACATTACCGTCGACAGTTCTTCCCCCGTCCTCATCTCACAATTGCCTGATGTATCCTTGCCGTCACGGTGTCCTTTTGGTCCACAGCCACCTCTCGGTCCTCGCCGCTCAGTTGCACAAGCGGCAAGAATGGAGGAGATGCTCTGGGATCAAAAGACACCGTGAGACGGGCAAGAAATCATCACAGGCGACCCAAAAGAGTGGGATCGAGCATCCATCGTCCAGTGAGACAGAGCTCTCAGCGAGTGCCTCGAGTGCTTACACAGGACACACATGTGTGTGCCAGCCATTCTGCCATTGTGCCCCCCCATCCCTCCCCCCGCGCCTCCCTCCCTGTAATATGCACACGGCTACTATGTACACAGCAAACAACACAACACACCGATAGTGTGTGTGTGAATGGATGTGTGTCGAGAGAGAAGAAAGTATCCACGACTGTGTATGCTATGCTGTATCTACGCTTGTTGTATTATTGGCACAACACGAACATGCCACGACTGAGTGGATGTGTGTGTGTGTGTGTTAAAAAGACCAGCACCAACACCAATGACAATACAATTACCTGACTGCCTATCTGACTAGTCACTCACGTATCGCCCGTCCGTCTGTCCGTCTGTCCGTCTGTCCGGCAACAACGAGCTAGTGGTGACACAGACACACTCGCGGGCTGCGATCAAGGTCACCCTCACCGTCACCATCGTCCCCTGCCCTCTCACCGATACCGTTCCCCTCTACAAGGACAACGTCCCTCCCCACCTCTCCCTCCCTGGCACCACTGTCACCCTCACTCTCTCTCTTCCCAAACCCCCGCCCCAGCACCCCCGCAAAGAGACTACTGATACCAAAATAAGACGACCCAGAGGCGCCAGCAGCAGCGTGGGGGTGCGGGGGCAGCTTCCACGGCTGCCCGCCCTCATCCCCACCCACACCCACACCCGGGGAGTCTGGCGCTTCCTGCTGCAGCGCCGGCAATGGCGAGGCCGGTGGCGGCACCGCCTCCCTCTCTGGCCGCTTCCATGGCGGCGAGAAGAAGGGACGGGATGGGCCCTCGGATGCGCCATCGTGGTCGCTGCTCTGAGGGTCTCTGGGCATGCGCTTCTTACACGTCAGCGGCGAGCCCATTATCAGTGAGGGCGACTGCGGCAGCCGCATGGCTGTGGAGGGCTCGCCGTTGGGAGAGATGAGGGGGTAGAGGGGGGTGGGTGGGGAGACGGGGGCCTGCTTGCTGTTGCTGGATGGCTCGCTGGTGGTGGTGGCCGATGACGATTTGCGTCGGGAGCGGGGGTGGTGCTGGGAGGGGGCGGGGGCGGACAGACGCAGGAGCCTGAGGATGATTATTGTGAATGAATGAGAGGGAATGAATGGCATGTGCGGTTTTGCGGCTGTGTTGTGTTGTGTTGTTTGTGTGTACCTGGGTGTATACTGGTCTTCGTTGTTGGCGTCGTTGTGGCCGAGCTCGCCCTCAGAGCCCCTACCCCACGTGTACACCTGACACACGACCCACACCATACCATACCAGATGAGATGAAGCAACACAAGGCGCCTATCTGTGTGTTAAGTGTCATAACATCTCGCTTGCTCACCCGGCCTTGCTCCGTCTTGGCCAGGGAGTGATAGTCCCCAGCGGCTATCTCAACCACACGCTGCACCCAACACAACACACAATCGTGATGGCGCCCACACACGCACTTCCCACGGTATATGTACCGTTCCCCGCAGCGCCCGAATCAATTGCGGCAGCACAGTGTCGGTGGCGCCCTCGCCGAGCCCCAGCCGCCCGAAGCCGCCCTGACCCCACGCAAAGACCTGCCGGGCACGTGTGAGGGCCAACGTGTGGTGGGCGCCCAGGGCCGCTGTGGCAATGGGGGTGTGCCGCAGGGAGACCACATGCCGCGGACACAGCTCATCCTGACACACACACACACAAGGAGGACACGTGTGTTGTGTGTATGGGGGGTTGGTCACTGACTGGACTGACCTCTTCGGCGCCTCCGTGTCCGAGGCAGCCATAGTTGCCCCTGCCGCATGTGTACATGTGGCCCTCGTAGTCGATGAAGGCGCTGTGGAAACCGCCGGCTGCGATGGACACAAAGGGCGACAGGGCCGACGTCGGCACACTCGACGCTGACGCACTGCTGGGGGTCGAGGTGCCACTGGTGTCTGATGCAGCAGACACACATCACACACATTGAATGGGTGTTCGTGTGTCTGGCCGGGCTTGGGAGTGAGTGCGCACCGCGTATGTGTCGAATGCGCGTGGGAATGAGTGCGTCTCGCCTGTGTCCCAGTCCGAGTCGGCCGTGCGACCCCTCGCCGAAGCTGTACACCTCACCAACCAGCGTCAGCAGCAAACTGTGCCGACGACCGGCCGCAACCTGTCACCCACACACAAAAACATGCACACACGACACACACCACACACATGCATGACACACCGACACATCCGCCCGTCTCTGTGTTGCGCTCTCTGCCCCATTCACTCACTCAGTCACTCACCTGCACCACTCTCTGCCGCCCATTCCCCTGCTGCACTTCGCCACTCTCATCACCGGCGGCAGCAGCAGCGGCATCTGCAGCAGCGGGTACGTGTACGAGCTGTGGTGTGAGCTTGTCGGCCCGCTCGTTGAGCC
Organism: Vitrella brassicaformis; assembly: GCA_001179505.1. Classification (NCBI taxonomy): domain Eukaryota; family Vitrellaceae; genus Vitrella; species Vitrella brassicaformis. The sequence continues at coordinate 21,059 of CDMY01000493.1, read as the reverse complement.
CCAGCTGTCCGTCCACGCCGCACCCGAAACTCCAGGCCCGCCCGTCGGCCGACACCATGAGGGTGTGCCCGCCGCCACACGCCACCTGGGTAATGGTGGCGGTGGTCATCATGCCAGGCTGGGGGCGGGGGAGCGATACAGGCACTGGGGCAAGGTGGTCGGCGTACAAGGGGCCGCTTGCACGATCTGCTGTCACAGATGGCATGGTCGGTTTTGTCTTTGGTGTGCCTCTGTGTGTGTGTGTGTGTGTACTTTTCTCTGTGCAGTCGTATCCCCAGGTGAACAGCCGTCCGTCCTTTGTGAGGGCTGCCGTGTTGAAGTCGCCGCAGCTGATGCCCACACACTCGTCGACGACACCGACACCAACACTACCGTCACCGGCACCACCATCAGTACGAGAACCAAACCTCTCTGGACAAGCGGAAAGACAGAGAGAGAGAGAGAGAGAGCGTCATGACACTCGTTGACAATGCTGCCCTTGGTTGGTTGGTCGGTTGGCTACGTGTGTGTGCACATACCGATGTGTGTGGGTCTTGTGCGGTCGACTCTGTCGCCCAGCCCCAGCTTGCCGCACGCACCGTCGCCGAAACTCAGCACACGACCTCGGCTGCCGTCAACCAACACCGAATAGTTCAACCCCCCTGCACACACAGACACACACACACACACGGACATACAATCAACGGCACACGGAACGGACCGTTGCCACTCAATCACACCAGCTCAGCTAGCTAAGCTAAAAGTCACTGTCACTGACTGACCCTGCAGTGTGGGCTGCCTTGTGTGGCAGTACTCCAAAAATCTCAGCCGACACAAAGATACCGCCGCCTCAGCCACAGCCGGCCGACCAGTGCTATTGCTATTCCCGTTGCCGCTGCTGCTGCTGGTGCTGCTGGTGCCATCCACACACACCGAACCACCTCCAGCCCCACGCAACGACGCCGGCAGCAGTGTCAGCAGCGACTGGCGAGAGGGCGATGGGCAGGGAAACGCAAATGAGAGGGGGAGGATCGTGGTCGCGGCCCGAGTGGTGCGGAGTGCCTCAGGGGAGGGAAGGTCGGCCGCTGCGTAGCCGTACTTGAGGCTGATGATGAGCTCCGACGCACCGGGGACTATCCCATGGCAGAAGGCGCGTGACGTCCGGCACATCCGACCCAACTCCCTGAACACACTCATACACACACACGCACACACACGCAATTACACCCATATTGGGGCCTTTCCTTTGTGTGTGGAGTTGTTATTCGTCAATATCGCGCGCACCTTGCAGTGAGGAAGACCAAGCACAGGCAATCGGCCGGCTGCCCCAGGCGCTCGAAGTGACATACGGCGGAGGGGTCGTCGTCTGCTGAGCCCCCACCGCTCTCGCCGTCACCCATTTCACCACCTTGAGGCGTCGACGGCTCCAGAGCGCCCGTCCCTGCCACCTAACGTGACAGCCGGGTGTCACAGTCGTCCTCCACACTCTTCAGGCTGCTATGGGTGACCAGAAGCCGACGACGGATCACCGAGAGGGGACTGCCAAAGGCGATTTCTGTCATCGACCCTGCCCTAACGATCCTTGAGCGAAACAAACTTCACTGGCTGCCAATGAGATTGCGAGCCGAGAGGGGTCGGGAACAAAGAGAAGGAGGATCTGCAGAGACTTTGAAGCGCTAGCCGCCACCCACCACCCGCCACCGACCCAACCCCGCCCGCGATCTTCTGTTGCCTGGTGCGGAGACGCGCACGTCACTGACGCACAGTCACGGTGCAGAAAGCATTCATTCTCCTGTCCCTCTCGGTCACAATTGTGTGTGCAGAAAATGAAGTTTGCGGTAGCCGTGTTTGTTGCCCTGATCGCGGCCTGCTCAGCCATCAACACGCGCTTCATCAACCGCTATGTGCACAGGAACTCCCAGCCGGCCTTCATCGCGGGTGTGGGTGGGTGCTCCCAGCTGTGCTACCTGCAGCCCCTCAAGAGCACCCACTACCGCCGCCTGCCGGTGCAGACCGAGTTGGCCTACAAGGTGACCCTCAAGACCCCCGAGGGCGACAAGGAGATAGAGTGCGCCGACGACCAATACATTTTGGATGCCGCTGAGGAGGCCGGCATTGAGCTCCCCTACTCATGCAGGTGCGTGGGGGTGGGGAGATCTGACACACACACACGCGCACGCACGCACAGAGAGAGAGAGAGAGGAAAGGAACCCATGTGCTCTGTGTGTGTTGTGTGTCGTTCTCTTCATCAGGGCGGGGTCATGCTCGACGTGTGCGGGCAAGGTTGTGTCTGGCGGTGTTGACAACAGCGAGCAGTCGTTTCTGGACGACTCGCAGCTCGACGCCGGCTTCACCTTGACGTGTGTGGCGTACCCCACCTCCGACTGCACCGTCCAAACACACATGGAGGAAGAACTCATCTAATCTAGATAGACCGATCAGATCAGACCGATCAAGGCACACTCACTCAGACAGACACGCCGAGGGAGGAGGGAGGGAGGGGACTTTATCTATCTGCCTGTTCTCTCCGGTGGGCTGCTTGGTTGGTCGGTTGATTGAGTGATGCCCCAATGGGCGGCGGGCGGGGCGGGGCGGACTGCCTAGACGGACGGACGCTGTGGCCATGGGACGGAAAGAATGAACGAATCAATGTGCCTGTCTGTTATCTTTTTAGTGTGGCTGGCTGGCCGGCCGGCCGGATCCATCTGCTACGCATCCACGCGCAAAGCGTGCCTGAATCGAACCATGTGTGTGGTGTGTGTGTGTGTGGCGTGAGCGTGAGTGTTGTGTGAGTGAGGTGCTCTCGGTAGGTAGGTGGTAACGCGTGAGTGCATTCGTGTCGCGGTGCAGACAGACAGACCGGCCTGTTTTGAACCGATCGATCGATCAGCCACGGCAATCGTGCATTCTTCTAACAGTGGATATGCCAAAACCCACGTGAACCCACACGCATCCATCCATCCATCTCATTCTCGCCAATCAGTCAATCTAGGTACCCACCGGCAGGTATCTGCAACCAAGAAGGCAAAACTGAGCCTCTCAGGCTCTCCATTCATTCACACAGCCGCTCTCTTCTTTTCCCTCCTCGCACGGCCGGGACAACAAACAAATACCTCTTGCCACCAGCCGCCCCGCCGCCCACCGCCCACCAGACACAAAAAGGCCATCTTTGCGAGCGAGAAGGAAGGGCTAACTGACTAAGTAACACACACCAGACTTGACTGGCTGACCAAAAAGCCTCCCAACACAACAGCACATCACTCAGACACATTCGGCCGCACATCAACCATCAAGATACGAATCATCACTCGAACACGAAGGCGAAGGCAGCGCCTTGCTGCTGTGGCCGTGGCGGCTGCTGAGGGGGAGGGGGTGGGGGCGGTTGCTGTGCTGACACAGGTCGATAAGTCCTTGACCCACTGCTGCTGCCTTTCCGCTGCTTGTCTGCGAGCACTGTGGGGTTGAACTTGTCTTCAAGCGCCTTCTTGGCTTCCAGCCATGCGGGGTCTCTGAACTTCCGCCACGGGCCCAGCAACCGCTCGGCCTCCTGACACACACACACACACACACACACAGACAGGGTGGGAGGAAGGGAATGGTGTGTGCTTACCTCGAAGTCCATTCTGAGGTCCCTCCACTTGGAAGAGGTGGCCCTGACGTTCATGCGGTCGAGGTCCTTGACCGCACGGTTGACCACACGCACCAAGGAGTCGCCGCTGATCAGGCTGCTGGCAGCCGCCTTGCTGGCCGCACCGATGTAAGTCCTACACACACACATACACACACATGGGGAGGGGTGGATGGGATATGTGTGTGTGTGTGGTGGGAGGGCACCTGAAGAAGTAGATGGGAGTGCCGTTGACTGAGTAGTCTTCGGGCAGCTCGGCGGGCAGATGGTGTCGCTCGGACACATAATGCAGAAAAACGGCACTGAACAGCGCGGCGACAGGCGAACACACACTCATTCATTGATTGGATGGATGGATGGGTGGTGGGTGGATGGATGGATGGATGTTTGCTGTCATTGAAATGCTTACAGGATGCTCTCGGGGTGCTTCCTGGCCATCATCTCGCCGGCCTCTCTGTCCATCTCGCCCGTGTCGCCCACCCACACATACCTACACCACACCACACCAAACCACAGCGCACAGAGAGAGAAAAGGGGTTGTCTGTCTGAATATCCGTGTGTCTGCTCCATGCTGCAATGGGTCAATCCTGACTCACTTGACTTTGTCGTGTCCAAACTGCCGCCTCCGTCTCTGTTTGAGGAGCTCGAAGTTCTCAAACTTACGGTCCCCCTTGGTCCACTGAAACACCCACTGCTTCAGCGTCGAATACAACACACTGACACACAATCCATCCATCCATCCATCGCCCATCAGTCTGTCCCACCACTCCGTCACGCACCCATTTCTGAGGTCGATTCCCCACTCGGCATAGTTGTTTTCATTGGCAATCTCCCTGAACCGCCGGAAGACAGTGGAGGTGCGCTTGATGGGCACCTGGGGAATGCGGGCGGTGAGGACAGCGAGGGGCAGGGGCTTGACACTGTTGCCGATTTTTCGAGGCGGGCTGGACGGCCGCGGCTGGTGGGTCGCCAGCTCAAACACAAACTGGGATGCACCGGGGTAGAAGACGCCACGGTCATACCTACAGGCAGACAGACAGGCAGGCATCATTTCCTTCCCTCTGCCCTCGAGATCTCCTTGTGGGTCCTCTCCTCTCTCACTGTGTGTCGATGCCGCCGATGGGAATGTTGAGAATCCGCCATCCGCCGCTGGACTTGATGGTGTCGTCAACATCCACCACCACCTGCACAGCCACACACACACAGTCAATACACACCAAACAACAACACCGTTTCCTCTTTGTATGTATGTTTGTGTGTATGGTTATGTCATGTGTGTGTGCCACCTGCACGTTGTTCCACTGCCGCGAAGCGCTGCCATTCTGCCGCAGAGCGCCCTTCTCCCACCAGGGCACCAGAAAGGCCGGCGGGCACCGGGGCACGTTGGTGGCGGGCACCTGGGCCAGCAGCAGCACGAACGAGTGCATGAAGGACATGCCTGTCGACAGGGTCAGCCTGAGGCTCGACGATGAGCAGTGCACCATCGCGGAAGGGCAATCTCCGATCAACTCAAGTTCACCTCCATCTTATCAAATCACGTCGTCTACAAACGCTCCAGCTGTTCTATTTTCCTTTTCTTTCTTCGCTTGCAGATCTCCCTCTGAGCTTTAGCTCGCAACTGAGGCGCGGCTGAGCTCGCAATTTGGCATCGACGCGCCAACGCAGCAACGCCTGTGTGTGAACCACCATGGTGAGCCACAGGCACGCAGCCTGCAGCGAGTCCGAATCTCGCCGTTTGTCGTCTGCTGTGTGTTGGTTGTGTGTGTCAGGGTCGTGTGCGCACCAAGACGGTCAAGAGGGCCGCGCGGATGATAGTGGAGAAGTACTACTCCAAGTGAGCACACACACAGACACGCACCCGCCGCCGCAGATGACAGATCTACCGTGTGCGTGTGTGTAGGCTGACGCTGGACTTCCAGATCAACAAGAAGATCTCGGAGGAGGTGGGCATCATCCCCTCCAAGCGACTCAGGAACAAAATCGCCGGCTTCGTCACTGTACGAACGACCACACCCAATCCAGCCGCCACACCATACGAGAGCCTCGCTTTGCTGATATCTGCCATGTGTGTGTGTGTGTGTTAGCATTTGATGAAGCGCATCCAGAAGGGACCCGTGCGAGGCATCTCTTTGAAGCTCCAGGAGGAGGAGCGGGAGCGGCGGATGGAGTTCATCCCCGAGCGGTCAGAGGTCGAGACCGACTCCATCCACGTCGACGCAGACACCAAGGAAATGCTCAAGTATGTAGAGAGGGAGGAAGGGGCACACACACACACACACACACACACACATACGCACACACAGGCCCACAGACAGACAGACAGACAGGCAGACAGATCCGCCGATAGGGCAATCCTTCCATCCATCCATCCATTCATCCACATGGTGACGGTCTTCTTGGTGTGTCCCTCCGTCCCTCTGTCCGTCCCTCGCTAGGGAGTTGAAGATGGATCTGCCCAACATCCACATCATCTCGACCACTCAGCAGGGCCAGGGCCCCAGACCCGGCGGCGGCTACCAGCAGAGGCCGCAGTTCAGATGACCTGACACACACAGACAAACAGACACCCATGGATCGATGCCATGCACCACACAGCACACCGACACAGACAGCCACAGACAGGCGATTGGAGGCTTCCGCGGATGTTTTCGCGACGGCCGCCATCCGTCTCGCTTTGGTTGTCGACGTTGATGTGTGTATGGGAATGGTATGGGTAATGGTTTGATTGTGATGGACGGATGGATGGATGCGAGACGGTTTGGTGCTCTCTCTCCCTCGTTGTGTGGTTGGTGTGGGACGCCTTCATTGACACAACGGTGGACTGAGTGAATGAGTGAATGAATGAGTGGTTGGTTGAGTCGGCAGAAATACAGACAGAGTGGCGCGTGTGTGTGGTGCATGTGCGTGACTCTTGACATGTGTGTCAACCGACTCAATATCAGTCAAGCTTGCACAATAATGATGCATGCCTTCACCCATTCCATTCGACGATGTCCACACGTGTAGGGCTGCCCGTCTGTCTGTCTGTCACTTGACCTCACCCTCACATCACACAGACGTCAATCACACCCCACAGACATCCTTCACTTTGTCGTCACGGCCGGCCGCCGGATGCCATGTGTGCACTCATTCACTCGCCGAGTCCCACACACACCACACACCACACCAACCAAGGAAGACCGGCTCACTGGTCGACAAACTAAGAACACCCATCAGTCGAGAGAGTCAGTCACACACAGAGAGGCAGGATGGGCCGCACATAATATACAAACGAAAAACCTTCGTGTTTCACACTACACTACACATCCGTTCCTTTCCCGCCCCTACTTGATGGCAGATCCGCACATGTGAAATAGTCAGGCGGCCTGCGTGTGTGTGAAGCCATCAACCAGATCAGGCTGAGGTGGTAGTTGTCTGGCGAGCTGTCCTCCTCAGTTCACACCCGAAGCAACACATGGACGGACGCCCAAGTCGTCAGGTTGCAGTAGTCGTCAAGGCCCCATGAGCAGCGGCCTGGCGCACTCAATGCCAAACTCGCCGGCGGCATCGCTACCGCGTAAAGCCTCAGGCACTGCAGACACAGACAGATGGCAGCCGACATCAGAGTGGTCAGCAAGCAGACAGAAAGGCCGGATTGGGGCGATTGTTTGCGGGTCGAGCCTGTAGCCGTAGAGCTGGAGCCGGGCAGATTCAGTACCAAGCGATCAATCATCATCACAAATGAGAGCATAATAAAGCGCTTCATCGACGCTCGAGCCTCTGTCATCTATGAGAGCCTCATAAAGCCCTTCATCGACGCTCGAGCCCCTGAAGCGGCGCCTCGCGCGTCGTCTGTTCACACGTGCCTTCGCTGACACGAACGCACACACAGACACACACGTGTCCGTATGTTACTTACCCGTCCTCTGTCTCCTTCCCGCTCTTCCCATGACCCCTCCCGCCACCTCCCTGCATCATCCTACGGCTGTCTGGCTGCCTCGCTGGTTGGCTTACTCGGTGCTTTGGTGACTTCGAGTGTGATGGCGTTGGCTGCGTTGTTGCCGGCCCTCTCCAGCACCTCGGCCACAGTGTCGCTCACAGCCAGCTGCGTCCCGTTGTACACGAAGGCATAGCTGTCGAGACCTTTGAGGATTGACGAGGTAATCTCCTCCTCACAAGCCCGGTCCAGGACGATGCCAAGAGGCTTGTCGGGAGTGCATTTGACGCCGTACGTGCCCCTCTTCCTCTTGTTGGTAGTGATGTTCACCCAGACCTTCACGTCTACTGAGGCGGTCAAGGCATGAAGGAGGTCCATGGTTGAGCTGGCCACCGTCACTTTGGGGTCGCGGCGATACGCAATGCGGTTGGCCGACGAGGGCACACTGATGGGCGGGATGGGACGGCGAAAGAGGACGAAACCGGCAGACTGCACGACAGGCACACATACATGAGAAGCGCTGCCCATTTGTTCTTCCGCTGTATGACTGACCTGTTTGGCGTCCATCACTGCTTCGGCAGGGCTGATGACCACCAACAGACTCATCAGCAAGACACTGATGGACGTCATGATAGAGCAATCGGTAGATCTGTCTATATTCTGCGGTAGTAGGCCTCTTCGTAGAGCCGGCATACAGTGTTGCTTGGCGCAGCCGTCCCTTTTGCTCCACCCGTGCCCTAATTTTGCCTCGTGAAACGTGCAGACGATCGCCTTCCGGAGGACGACTCACCGGAAGTGTCATACTCGCGAGTCCCTGAAAGCGTCACTGGTTCAGATCTACGCGTATTTCATTTCACGAGTCGTCTGATGTTGTCGGCTGTCCTATTCGCGTTCCTGTGCTTGGCGGCAGTGGCTTCGCAAGACACTGAGGCGTCGAGCCTTACAACGCAGCTGGAGAGCAGCAACAAGTGGCAGCAGCTGAGTGCTCTGCGGGCAATGTCTGCATTCATCGCCAACAGCACACGGCCGGGTGACGCTGCTGCTGTCATTGCTGACCGTTTCGGGGCGGCTGTCATTTCTCTGCTGGGCGAGCATGTTGAGTGGGCTGTGCAGCAGGAGGCATCGAAGCTGCTGACGTCAATCGGGAGAATGGACACGAAGGCAGTGGAGGCACTCATACGGTAAGTGTTGATACAGATGGAAGAAGGCATGCCAGCTGACTGACCGCCGTGAGCATTGTGTGTGTGTGTGTCTATGTCAGGGTGGGTGCCATATCTTCCCTGATAGAGGCGCTCAAGCGTGCCATAGAGCTGCCTGATATAGATCTTGCCTCGGCTCCTTTTGTGCCGCTGCATCAAGTTGTGCTGCGGCCGATGAGAACGGCTTGCTGTGGGCGGGCGAATTGATCCAGGCTGACGGGCTGCCTCCGCTCGTGCAGCTGCTGGACCACCAGCAGCTGATGGTCAAGAGAGCCGCAACCACCATCCTCAGAAAGTTTTTTTACGGTACGCCCAGGAGGATCTTCATCTTGACACCAATAGATCTGGACGTCTCGTTTGCTTTGATTGCAGCGCCCAAGGAGCCGGCCGAAGTCATCCCGTCGCGGCTCGCCTATACCTTCTTCGAAGACGGCTTGCTGTCCAAGCTCTCACCATTGTTGATATCGCCCGACGAGGAGACGCGTGAGAACGCGGCCAACGTGCTTGCATCGACATTGCTTTCCATATCTAGCACCATTCGTAAGACGGACGGACACACCCACACGCCCACCCTCCCACCCACCCACCCACCCACCCACCGAACCACGTGATGCCTCCCGTGTGCGTGATCAGACACGGTGCCCGAGTCGCAGCCAGCCATTCTCGAGACCATCATCGATGCAGGCATACTTCCGAACGCCCGTGCTCCCGTACTGCCGTGCTCGGGCAGCGAAGGCGTCGACATGACTGCCGAGTATATGCTAACACATCTTAGTGGGTGCGCCCTGCTGATTCGCGAGGGAAATGAGACACAGGTGGGCAGGGAAAAGCGGGACCGCAAGCACGGCAGTGCTGAGCAACTCTGTGTGTACGTGTGTGTGGGATGCAATGCAGCAAATCTACGCAGCTGACCAGGAGTGCACTGAGACGTTGTGTATGTTCGCGCGTGGGCTGCCTTCTAGAGGCTCTTTCTTGGACACTCTCATCGCAGACTCCTTCACATCCCTCCTCAGGTGTGCACACGTGCACTCATACGGACACGCTCCACAAAAAACGTGTCGCTGTGGATGGGATGCTGTCTTGCTGCGTCTTAATCGATCAGTGGCAATTTGCGGCAGCAAGCAAAGGCCACCATCCTCAGAACGGTCGGTCCCAGTGCAGTGCACTCACCACACACACATAAGCAGCCGCCGCAAGGTAATGTGTGTGGCTGGCTCTGGTTGCTGTATGTGTGAATGCCATCCATGTATGCAGGGCGGGTGCAAAGAGTGGATCGAGGAGGCCGCTGAGGACCCCATTGTCAGCGACGCATCAGCATGAGCGCCATGGAGGCCCTGGAGGCCCTTGAAGACGACCCTCTGGCGTCTGATTCTGATGCAGACGAGTCAGACGACGTATGTTATACATGACGCCTTCTTAGTCTTAGTCATAGTGAGGAGCCGCGAAGGTAGATTGACTAGCTTGTGTGACTCATGCGGCTGAGTGAGTAGGAAGGAGTCCAGGTGCTACTTGAAAAAGTTTGTCCAGTTGTGTGTAGGCGTCCGCCCTCTCTTTACTTATCTATACAGTATAGGCCATTCGTACGTATGTGTGTATGTTTATATATGTGTGTGCTGATGCAGAAGGTAGGTGTAGCCGCTTTTATGGCGGCCGGCCGTGTCGGTCATGTGCAGTGCAGGTCAATCGATCAACTTGGGAGGGAGCGGGTGGGGGAACGCAGCCAGCGGTGACTGGCAGACATCACATATATCACATGCGGTGTGTCGGTGGTTGAAGCCATTCATATGTGTCAGTCAATACATCACATACACAGCGGGCAGGGCAGGGCAGCACCAACCCAACTGCAGCAGTACATGGGTCTGGGGCGCTCGCAAATCGTGAGCGCCTAGGGTGCTCCCTGAAACCGCTGCTGATAAGCTCGCAGGGGAAGAGGACGATTGTGGTAGATCTCCGGCATTTCGCTGCTTATGAACACGGATCTCTTGCCACTTGTCGCTTATGAGGCGGCGTGGTGATTGACACGGATGAATGAGGCACCAACAGAATGCAGCTGTCGACAGCAGCAGCAGTCCACCCCGTCCACCGGTGCCTCACCGCCATAGCCATCCACTCACGGGCGCTCCACTCATCGTGCGCAGCACTCATCCGGCTCACGCGGCATCTACCGCAGCTGCAGCGGCGCCCATGCCATCAGACGACGTTCATACGGTGGCAGTCGAGAGGCCGCCCGCGGCTTGCGGTGCCGTTTGCAGTGAGCGACAAGGAGGCCCAGGCGGCCATGTTGAAGGGAATCGGCGGCATGTTCAGTGTGTCCAACTTCACCGAGTGAGTGACGTACGAAACGCAGATGCATGCTTGTGTGGATGTAACGCTTGGTGTGCAGGCTGTTTCCCCCCGCTGTACGGAAGGAGTTCTTGCCGTTTTATGCGTTCGATGTGGTCATGAGTGCGATTGTCGAGTGCGAATTCACTTACACGCCGCCGCTCGGCAAACCGTAAGCAGAGCACCCGGATGCGTTCATTCACACAAGCCAAACCAATGCATTTGGCTCTTCTCTGTTGGCTGGGTCTGGATATATGTAGGCGTCGTGTGAGCGAGTTTGTGCACCTACGGAACCACAGTGTCGACTTCTCGTCGCCATACACGCAGATCTTGGCCACCTTCGACCACCGTAAGTAAGCACACACACACACAGCTACACGATTATATCTGCCCTTGTCTGTCTGTGCACCTGCTCATCCATCAGGTCGGTCCGTAGCCGAGAGGCTGGCAGGGGACTTTGTGGTGCAGACCGTGCCGATCGATGAAATCCTGCAGGTGAGTGAGTGAGTGACAGACGTAAGTTACAGACGCAGACCCACCATCCACCACCCCACCCAGAACTGCTCTTGTCGCATCTGTGGGTGTGGCTGTGTGTGTGGTAACACACATAGTAGGATGATGAGACTGTATTACCATTCAGCGTGTCGCCAGACTATGCCATCCACTTCGCGCTCCCTGACAAGCTCAAGGAATACGCACGACTGACAGCAAAGAGCAAACTGGAAAGTGAGTGGGACAAAACAAACAGAGGACGACACGCAGAGACAGGTGGATAACGTTTCTCTCTCTCTCTGTGTGTGTGTGTGTGTGTGTGTGTGTAGGTGCCCTGACAGGGTTTCAGCCCGACATGCGCACTGCGGTTCAGTCGTTGCAGATTCACAACATCCGTCGGCACAACGTGTGGTGCCCCTATTACGTGTTCGAGTACTCGAGGTTCGACAGGAAGTTCACCACCCTGGTGCATGGCTTCACGGCTAAACCGGCGGGCATTTACCACCTCTCTGGGACCAAGATCTCATTCCTGCTGTTTGGCACCTTGATGCTGCTGTCACGGCTTCGGCTGCTTACGGTGCTGTCTTCGCCGATGTCGCTGCTGATCTCGGTGGTTGCGGGGGTCTTCACCCACTACCTGCCGTCCATTCAGAGCGACATCGGTGACTTCTTTCGCAAACAGGAGGTGGGTGTGTCCATGAATTGACGGAGGGAGGGGACAGGCATACAGACGGGTGTCTGTCTGTTGTGGCTGGTGTGTTGCCTGCCTGCAGATGCGGCGGCACGCCGACTTTCTCCGTGAGAACCCCGCTGGCTACGCGAGCTATGAACACTCTGACTCGGGTACACATGGCATGGATGCACCGGAGAACCGAGCCACCGTGTGTGTTCATTGTGTGCAGAGTCGTTTGCCCGCGGTCGTGAGCGTGCTCAAGCGTTCGAGGAGGCCGAGCATCAGAGAGCATTCGAGCAGGAGAGAGCCGACCAAAACTACTGGTGTGTTGAACACATCCACCCACCCATCCATTCATCCCTCCCTCCCGCCATCCCTCGATGTCTTGTCAGGTTTGGTACTGATGAGGACGATCTGTCGCAGCACTACCGCAACCTCGGTAGGTGCACACTCCCTCCCTGTGTTGTGTGTATGTCCGCGTGTGCCCAGGTCATGCATTAATGGTGTGTGTCGTGCATGCATGGTGTGTGGTGCGGGTCAGGTTTGGATCCCTCCCGCTCCCACAATGCCAAGGAGGTCAAAGATGCCTTCAGGCGATACGCACTCAAACACCACCCTGACAAGGTAAGGTACACACGTGGCTGCGCGCCACGTTGGTGTTTGCGTATATACGTGTGTATGTGTATGTGTATGTGTCTGTGTATATAGGTGTCGGACCCCAAAAAGAAGGACGCCTCATCTGAGCGCTTCAAGCGTGCCGTTGAGAGCTACAACTACCTGCTCAAGCGAGGCAAGGGCGGCAGCAGCAGTGCATAGATGTGACACACAACAGACATGTATATTCATATAGATACACACAGATGTGACGAGTGAGTGAGTGTACAAGAGTCCATCCATCCATTTTCGTGTGGTGTCTCGTATATGTGGATGTGCAAGAAAGACGCGAGACACGTGTGTGTGTGTATGTGTTCACATTTCCATGTGCCTATTATACAATATATATCTCTATGTCTGTCTACGTGGGGTCAACATTGATGGTCAGCAGATGCTTGATGGCATCCACACTGATTAAGTCCTGATCTCCCTTTGCCAGCCCCTCCATCGCCGCCAATATGACCACGGGCGGCGCAGGCAACCGCAGACTCATCAAGTGGTACGTCAACCAATCTTTCGGCACCTGCACACATCATCACACCCACCAACACACCCACATCGACCAACATTCACACACATGGGTCCGCCGTGGCCCTCCCCACCTGTGTAAGTGGCGCAGGGCTGCTCTGCTGCTGTCTCAGCATGGCCATCTCCTCCCCCGCCCCACTCTCTCCCCCCCAGGCCTCCCCCCGCCTCACACCCCGGAGGTGCTCAATCCGCCGCTGCAACCTGGCCCTCTCTGCACTGTCCACCAGGCTGCCCCAGGTGAAGCCGCTGCCATAGCGGGCCTTGAGGCATGTAGTCACATCCCACAGAGACGGGATAGCTATCTTAGTGAGCGACTTCCTCCGGTCCGGGAGACCGAGGGTGCTGTGGGAAGGGGAGGGGGCCCCTGCATGGTGTGGTGATGGTGTTGATGGGCCTCTGGCGGTGGATGTGGTCTCGCACTCGGCGATGCCGCATGCGTACGCCAGCTGCTGGATGTTCAGGTGGGTCACGGTGTATTGGCATGCTGTCTCAGTCAGCAGCAGACGGAAGCTGCCTGAGTGAGCAATGGCAAGACACACAGACATACAGATGTAACTAACGGCATTTTCCACCATCGATGTCAACTCACCGGCAAACTCTGCGTAAGTCGCTGAGTCCCTCTTGGCAGCAACGTTGCGGCCCGTCGGCGATCGAAACAGCCCCAGCAGCTTCAGAGCATCACCCAGTGTGAGCGGCACTCGGCACGACTGCCTCATGAAAGCGATCAAGGCCGACAGCCACACCTCACCCCCGCAGTTGACGTCAGCAGCGCGGAACACGCCCTCAATGGTGAGCCCGATCTTGGTGAGTCTGGGTGTGATGTGCTGAATGAGCATGAGGGCCGACTGCTGCTGCGACAGCTGGCTGTCGTCTCGGTCTGTGGAAGCTGATGTGGGAGTGCCCATGATGGCGCGAGAGGGGCTCGCGGTTGGGGAGCCGGACTCCTGCACCATTGCCTGAAGACAACACAAAGAGACTCATCGAACGGCGCTCTCCTGACATCAATGCACTCTCACTGACTCTCAGCTTGGCCTCGGCCTTGTGAACGATGTCTCGCAGTTGATCCCGATGCCTCCGCCTTCCGACCTTCCCCCGCCATATAGCCTGTATACGCGCGGCAGCGGAGCTCTTGTTCGCTGAGAGAGAGTACCGCACCAGCTTCAGGAGGGCCGGGTGGGTGCATCTCGGTTTGTCTCTCAGGTTGGGCATGTTTGGGATGTTGCTGTGCTCGAGGATGTGTTTGACGGACGGGGGCACCAGATAGATGATGCACGAGCGGAGGAGCTCGTTCTGCTCGTGGATGGCGCGGACGCCCTGGAAGTCAGCCTGCATCGTCATGTTGCAAGAAGGCAGGTTGGTACGGGAGCGTGATTGATGTGTGCCCATCCATCCACACCTGTATTTTGTTGATCTGCTGCCCAGACTTTGTGAAATATCTCTGACACAGCCACCCACGGATCAGGAAGTCGAGGGTGACGCGAGCCGACCCTTTGTCTCACCTTGAGAAGAAGCAGTTCGTCAAACAACTTGGCGAGCAATAGCTGCAACACTCGCACAGAGGCCATTCCTTGCCGCACTCCCCTTGGCCATGTTCCCCTCACCTGCGTCAGCCTGAGGGCTTGAACAATGCTGTCGGCCGGCCACTGTGCGATTTGGCCAATTGGCACCTCGATACAATGACGGATGAGAGGCTCCGCCTTGGTGAGGGCCCACCGGGGCAGTTGCGTGAGGGTGGAAGGGTCACCTATGGCTGCCTTGAGCCCCTCAATTGCCCTGCTGGACGATACCTGCACAAACGTCAACAACAAGCAGACCCCCAAAATGAACACATCGAGCGTTGATGCAGGCTGTTTGGTGTCCTACCAAATGATTCATGATCAGCTCTGCTCAATTTCTGTCCCTCAGTGCCTTCCAAGCGGCGGGAAAACCAAGAAGACCGGTAAACGATGTGCGAGCTCAGAGCTCCTGCTGTCCCGGACCCCGAGAAGTCAAGGCCGCCACGAGCAGTTTTCCTGCATGGTGGCATCCCTGATGATGTTGGTGATATGTCCCGTCGAATGGTGATTAGTTCAATCCATTTGATTCGCTGCACGTTCTGTCTCATCCTCTGTCAGTCACGGGATCCGTCCAAACAAAATCTCACGCATCATCCATTCAGAAGGTGGCATGCATGAGGCTGGGCGTCCCTGCGACATGCAACCAGGTGGCCCTTCCGAAGTTGTCCTCCATCACTCCTGGCCGCCTTTGCCCTGCTTCTGCACCAAGGACGCCTCTGTGGGTGCTGCCTGCCAGCCGCCGTTGGCCCACACCGCCGGCAGACGACGCACTCCAAGCACACGGGGCTGCCCCATCACCACCCACGTCCGCACTCCAGCCTGGGGCTTGCTCTTGACACGCGGCGAGTGAGGCCGAGGCAGGGGGAGCGGCAAATGGTGGTGGCGAGACGGGGGTCGAGACACAGGCATCTGGAAGAAGCCACCAAGAGAGCCAGACCGAGGCAGGCTGGGCGCCCGCCGCATTGAAGTTCCTTGACTGAGTGGGCGGCGCATTGGCGGCCCATGGGACGGCATCCGCACAACTCTCGTGCCCGTCTCCGACCGTCTCGGGGGGACAATCGCGTGAGCCGCAGCAGGCGGGACGGCGACGGGGACAGCCTTGTGTAGGTGGGGCGTTGACACGTTGCGGGGTGCAGCAAACGAGTGGCGGGGCACACCAGGGAAAGGCGGACACACATATGGGTAGTGGATGGGCGGCACGGGGGTGGAGACCACCCCTTCCGCCATCCCTCCCTCTCCCTCTCCTTCTGCCTTTTCTGTGTTGGCTGGGGCCTCGTTGCTGTTGGGGATGGGAGCCTTCGGCGGGGTCTGGCTGGCTTCCTTGGGAACAGCGTCCTTCACTGCAGGTGTGTCCAGCACCACCGTCCTGAGCGGCCCGAAAAAGGATGGCTTCTTCTCGCGAGTCGGGGGCAGCTTCTGCGTGGCGACGTCCTCGGACCGTGGGCTGGTCAGGTCGTCGAGGGAGATGGGCTCGATGCGATTGGGCCAGCGGAAGCCTTCGGGAGAGTTCTTGACAGGCCATCGCAGCGTGACGGACGTGCTCGCTACGGTCGCTGCGGTCTGAGAACAGAGAGACATAGCCATGAAAGCGACATGATGTCCTTATCGGTCTCCTTACCTTTCCTGCTTCGTCCTTCAAGGTGAGTCGGCGCCCAGTCGCCTGAGGTGACGGTAGGGGAGCGGTGGGACTCCTCTTCCTACCCACACTGCTCCTGCCCCTCTCCCGTGCGCTCCTCCGGTTGTCCTCTTTCTCCCTGGTTTCCAGCACACTCGTGCGCTGCTCTATTACCGTCCCGAACAAACGACGCACAGGCGGCTTCTTTGGCGCTGGTCTGGTGGCGGACCTGGGTGGAGGAGGGCTGTGGAGAGACCGTGTGCGGGCTGGGAGAAGGTCCTCCTGCTTGGTCAGCTTGGGTGTGAGGCCTCGAGGATTGAGGAAGCGCCGGGTGGCGGGAGGCTTCTTCTTGGTCGTCGCGTCTTCTTTGTTGGCCGCTTCTTCCATCTCATGGATCACCTCTCGATGGACCGCTGAGCGAAGGTCGACGAAGGAAAGGCGGCGATTCGTCGGCACCCTGAGTGGACGAGAGGGAGTACGCGCACACATATCGATGAATGCAGAAGAGTGTCGTGCTGCTGACAGATCTCACCCACCTTGGCGCTGAGGCCTGCCATCCTCCCTTGCCCCACTTGTCGCCCTCCTCACGAGAATAGGCATCCAGCAGGTTCTGCAACACATCAGACTGCTGCACAGGCGGCCCGCGCACGCTCACGGACGCGGCAGCAGCAGCGACAGCATGGGGCTGGGCAAGGGGTCGACTGTGTCCCTGCTTGGCGTCGAGGACATCATCCTTTCGAGGCGAGTCCAGCCGCACCTCCACCTCTGCCGCCTCTTTCTCAGCAGCAGCCACTTCTCCCACAAGTTCCTCGTCGCAATAATCATGAGGCTGGCAGAACATCATCGGCAGGGATGAGTGCGTGCCACTGGCTGAATCAGGAATGAGTTTCGTCACCACAGGCTCATCCGAATCGGCATTGACAACAACACCACTAGAGTCGTGACCAGAGGCACCGCCAGTCTTCTTCTCCGCGTCTCCATGATTCTCTTGCAATGAAGACGTCACTGCATGTAAGGTCGGCACGTCAGCAGCCTCCTCGGCAATCGCCTCCAGCACATCGTCTGCGTGGTGGTGACTCCGGGAAGACCCGAGGCGGAAGGTGGCGGCCTCGTGCGGCTCATGCACGGGGGACTCAAACGTGATGGTTTGAACCGGCTCGGCACAAGCAGCGGCGGGGGTCGGCCGCGCTGATACGTCAGCCATCAACGTCAACACTCTTGAGCGATCCGAACCCCCCGATTTCGAGACTGGGGGCCAAGCCGTTGACCCTCAACCGTTGCATGCGGGTACGGAATTTGCTCTTCCGGCCGCCGCGCAGGGCTCCTCTGTCGACTTTGGTGTTTTCTTTTCTTCATTCGTTTTTCTTTTGGGTGACGGCCTTTTCTTTCTGGCGGCTTCCGGCGAGAGCATGGCTGTCCACGCTTTTGCCACATCCGTGTTCTTTCTCGTGCTGGCCACGGTGAGCGCTCCACAACCACCCCACTGGGCTGTCGTCGCCCCGCCTCCCTGGGAGGATCCCGGCTGGCAAAATCCCGGGAGGACAGCGGTGGACAGGTAC
The DNA here is from genome assembly GCA_001179505.1 of Vitrella brassicaformis. NCBI lineage: Eukaryota > Vitrellaceae > Vitrella > Vitrella brassicaformis. The sequence continues at coordinate 2,938 of CDMY01000493.1, read as the reverse complement.
ATCACGCAGTTCGTTTCATGAGAGACCGACAGACTCTGCCTGCCGTTGCGCTATGAGTTAACGTATGTCTGACAGGTACATCAAGTCGCTGCCACCACTGTGGCAAGACCCTGCCATGACGGGCGAAGATCCGAATCGCTATCGACATCCGCGCGTGGTGACCAACTTCATGTGGCTCATGGTGGACAGGTGAACAGGATCGACACGTGGCGCAACCAAAGTGCAGCAATCCTCCCTCCCTCCCTCCCTCCCTGTGTATGGTGTGTTTGTGTCAGCGTCGTCATCAACGGCCGATGTACGTAGGCATGCACCAGAGACCAAATCCCTCACTTGCAGCCAGCAGCGGGGCCTGTTTTGTCGTGCATTCATTGCAGGCATCTGCAGCTACTCGACGGATCATCCTACGCCCTTCGATCACGATGTCGGCAAGTTGAACCTTCGGTAGGTCACCGTGGATGGTGGGATGGAAGCGTAGAAGAAGCGACGGCATCTCAGAGAAACCGTATCGCTTGCCTTGTATGTATCTGCTCAGGGGGGGTTTTGCTGGTCCGGGGGAGTGGAGCATCCGGGAGCTCTGCGAACAGCGCGCCGCCATACAGGGCGAGGACTTCCAAGTGGAAGCCGTGTAAGCAAGCAAGGCCTCTCATCACCTTGCTTACACGTTGCCTGTGTTGTCCGTGGTGCGATCGGCATGCATGCATCAGGTTCAACGACATCCAGTGTGGCCATGGTCCGTCCATCGAGACCGGCATACAGGATGAGACGGACCCTTGCCAGCGGGCACTCTTCATATCAGACGTGCACGCGCCCTACATCAGCAACTGGGGCACGGCGGACGATCCCTGCTACATCGGGCCGAGGTTCGACTTCCTCAACGACCTTCCCCCCAAGACCAAGACCTGGAGCGCTAACTGAGTGTCTCGGTAGCCACAGGGGGGAACCTGTCGGCCGAGCGGTTCCTTGGTGGGTCTGGGTATGGTCTGTGGTGTGCCGTATATGTCTGCTGACTTTTGGGCTTGATGCTTTTGCGCTGCTGATGTGTCGATGTGAGTGTGGTGGTCTGTCCTGTGTGTGTGTGTGGTGTGTGTCGGGCCGATTTTGCGGTTTTGCAATTACCGGCTTCAGAAACGACAGGTCGCGGTGGTATGGGCCAAAATGGCGGTGACCATAATTAAAAGGGTCAGCTGGCTGTCGTCATTCACAGCAGCAGCATGCGAGACACGGCAAGAAGGAAGCGGAGAGAGGCATGTAGTGGTGGGGTGTGTGTGTGTGTGTCTGAGAGAGAGAGAGAGAGAGGGAGAGAGGAAGACACGCGCAGAGTGAGCTGGTTTGCTGAGCCAATGCTTTACGCTCGCCTACTCACTCGCTGCATGTCATTCCATCGACATTTATCGGATCTGTCATGGCACTGGCTACGTTAGGTCAGTGCACGACTTTTGGACAAGATGACTGATGATGGATGCCCAGGGGCGGCCGATGCAGATGCACTCTGCAGTGACGACCGACTGTGGGGATTGATTGTGGTGTCTGACACTAGGACACAGTTGTCATTTCAATCATTTCAAGTCCGTACAGCGCATCGCCATACTCATCAAGATGCGCAGACGTCCATAACCACTGTCACTCACACATTGCCGTCTTCGTCGGACTGCCATTACCTTCAAGAATCTCACATTTCCCGCTCAGATGCTTGAGTCGAGCGAGGAATGCCGATTCCCGATGGCAATGGAAGAACGCAACGACTGCCACACGTGGTCTCATAGTCATGACTTGTGGGTGGGGCTGCCTGTTGCCTGGCAATGCCGATTAACACTCAGTAAGACTCATGGTTCATCCGGCCCTGAACAACCATAACAAACATCGAAGCGAACAGCCATACCCAGCACACATGTCGCCTGTATGGTGCAGCGATTCCCTCCCTGCCTGCCTGCCTGCCTGCCTGCCCACCGAGAGAGAGCGCAGGCGTTTGGAATCCCTCCCTCGGCACCTGCTTCATGAGGACCTTCTCAATCTCATCCTCCTGCACAAATACATAATAATGCATTGACACACAGACAGACAGCAGGCAGACAGAGCACCTTTCGACGCATTCTGGTGCCTTCTTGTGGCGCAGCCCACCCACCCGCGACAGACTGACCAGCATTCGTTCGTGCAGCCAGGTGAACCTATCTGAGAGGATCTCCTGCTTCTCGTACTGCTTGTACTGACCCGTCCAGTAAAACTCCTGCACCAACACCCACACACACGACACAGACAGCGGCCTCTCTGTGTGCGGAGCCAGTCAGGTGTTTCTGTGTCTGTCTGAACTGCACCAACCTTGGCTGCAGGGTACCACAATGGCGCGGTGAAGACGATGAGCCAGAAGCCGCCCGTCGAGCCCGTGTGCCAGAAGTTGCGCTCCTCAAAGAAGCCGCGGAAACTGAAACTGCACCCACACACACACGACAAAGCGCCTGTCAGCGGCAGCATCGCCCCTGCAGACCAGGTCATGAACGTACCTGCGCAGATCGTTGAGTGCCCTCGTCCATCCAGCTGCGTAGCTCTCCTCCAAGCCAAGGCCTTTCGGGGCTGGCGCACACAGCCGCCTCGCCACTCTCAACGCCATGAATGAAGCAATGCCTCACTCACAACATCCGCAACGAGAATGCGCACCACTACACAGCCAGATCTGCGAAGTTGACTTCCAGCCTATTTGAGCTCGCAGATCAAGCCGTATGGAGTCATGGTGCAGGATGCACGCATGCACGCCGCCTTCAAGCTGCTGCTGGGGTGGCGTGTGTGCGCCGTTGTGTGCCTGCCTGCCTGTATGTTGCCGTCGTTCGCAGCGCATTGCATATCCTCCTGTCTGCTGCATCTGCCCTCTGCGTGCTGCGTGTTGCGTGTCCGGGTTGCATGTTAGGGTGCGTGTTTTCATGTTGGACATGTGCGAAAAAGGCCG
>CDMY01000492.1:26083-50942 GCA_001179505.1 Vitrella brassicaformis | reverse complement strand
CGGTGGCGTAGGCCCGCTTGCCCTCTGCGGTCCCCACAAAGCCCCCCATATATCGAGCGCCACTCACGATCTCCACGTCAGTATCGCCAAACACCTCTTGCGCCCGCTCCTCACACCCCGCCCGCACCACCAGCTTGCTCTTCTTGCCGTTGGGGTGATAGCCCCTCAATGGCCCTCTCCGCTGCAGCTCATCCCACCAGTCACGCACCGGCTGGAGGTCTCCCACCTTGGCGGAGTCGTCGGCAAACCACGCCTGAGGGCCCTCCTCTGCTGGCCGCTTCATCTCCCATACAAGCGGCAGGGTCGCCACGGAGTAAAAGAGGGAGGCCAAGGGGTCGCCTTGTGTGGTGCCTTCTCGACTCCACAGCGGCGCGGATTGGTCGCGCATGTAGAGGGCCGCATGGCCGCGATAGGTGTTGAACAGGAAGCGAGAGCACCACGGCTACAAGACGCGGACGTTCCACAGGGCGGCAGCGCGATTCATCGTGTTGTAGGCGTTCGTCGCATCCACCAGCAGCGCGCACTCCACGCCTCCCGAGTCAAACGGGCCGGAGACCGCGTGAATGGCACCCTCCACGCCCCCCTTGAGCCCGGCACACAGCTGGTCCGCACCGCATACAATCTCCGCATCCACCCCGACCGCCTTGGCCATCGCCTTGCCCATGATGCGCATGAGGACCTCTTCGATCCCGATGGGCCGCACACCCGGTTGCTTGTCCAGGCCGATAAGCCGACATGCGCGCAGGGCCTGCAGCTGCTCCCAGGGCACGTCCTCATTGGCGATGCGTGAGGCCATGGCCGCTAACTCACTGCGCAGCTCCGCACTTGCCGCGCCGCACTTGAGGAGGAGAATCTTTCAGACCGATGACTCGCCACCAACAGGGCCGGCGCCTCCCTTCGTTGCCCGTGCCGCTCGCTCGATGTGGTTGGCGGTGATCTCGACCTGGGTGAGGGGAGGGAGGGGCCGGTCGAGGAAGCAGGATGGGTCAGGGTCACTCTGGGCAGGGTGCTTCGACTCGAGGACCTCCCGAACGGTGCGGCCCGCAGGGTCGGCCTCAGCCAGGTCGTTGGGGTCCAGCGCGCCTCCCCCTTCCCGCTCGGTCAGGAGCCGAACGGCCTGCCTGACCTTGCCCTTGTCGATGAGGCGACGGAATTGGCGCAGAGTGGCCTCGTTGGCGTCGTCCTTGCCGACAGGTCTGGTGGCCAGGAAGGCGTTGTTGCGCTCAGCCTCCTGTACGAGCTGCTCGAAGTCGCCCTTCTCCCATTGGTCCATCCGCCGCTCCACCGTCTCGGCGATGTCCTCGCCAGTGACATCTGGCGCCCGGTAGAGAATCGTGCAAGCGCAGATGAGGACGCGCTCACTCGGCAGCTGCTCCTCACGCCACCGACGGCCCTCGGTTGCAAGCAGTCGGGCCAGCCGCTTCCCCGAAGCACCCGGCGGATCCCAAAGGCACCCTCGCAGCGGGCCGAGGCGGGCGTGCCAGCGCTGCCAGTCGGTGTCCATGAGGTTGCTCTGTTGATTGAAATCGGTGGCTCCGAAGGCCTCATGAATCCTCTCCTGGACGAATGAAGACGTCGGAGGGCCAGCAGGGGGAGCGAGGGGTATGGCGGGAGGCGGGCGGTGGAGAGGCTCGGCACCATTGCTGAGGCAGGCGTAGCAGATGCCCTTGCTTGAGGACGCCGGGCGGATGTGGCAGCTGGCACACTTGGGAGGGACATACGCCGCGGATCCGCATCGTAGCGAAGACTCATCCGAGTGGAAGGCACGAGGATGAGTAGAGGGAAAGTTCGATTCCTCGGCGGTGAAGGTATTGTCCTCGGGCTCTCGATTCTCACATATGCCTAGGTCACAGGAACGGCAGTTGGTGCACTTCTTGCCCTTCTCGAAACAGGGGCAGCCCCGCTTCTTCCCCTTCCTCTTGCACCTCGATCCAGTGGTACTGTTCCGGTCTTTGTTGCATGGGCAACACCGCACAGGACCAGCGGCTGGCTGCAAGGGCGAAACATCGTCTCCCAGCACTGCAGAGACGCTCTCCTGAGACGGCGGGGGCGGATGGGCTGAGTCGGCTGAGACTGGGGTCGATTCTGTACTCATTCTGCAGAGCTGCTCGAGCTGGATATGATGCTGGCAGGTGTGGCCCGAGCAGCCGTCATATTAAGGAGAAAAAAAGGCCGGAGGCCCTGCGAGCTCAGTAATGACGAGGGACAGATGCTAACATGGCTATAAGCCACTTATTCTTATTCGATTGGGAGCTCAGCATTAGCAGCAGTCAACAACCAGCCGTACCTGAAGAAAGACAATAACAACAACGACAACAAAGATGACCACACTCAATCTTGAGACGAAAACCACCTTCCCCATCTTACCGGCAGGAGTGGCGATATCAAGTGGCGCGAATGTGATTTTATCTTGAGAGCCTATCTAGCAGCAAGAGAGATGAACATGAAGATCTACCTACCAACCACGGATGAAGACGTCCCGCCGGTGAAGATACTTGTGCCACGGACGGATGGCAACGGTCAGCCCATAGTGAATCAACAGGGACAGCCAATCATGATGGGGCAGGAGCATGAGAACGCCAGAAACCTTCGATGTGGCTGTTCGGCTTCCTCGCCCTGCAGACAGCAGAAAAGGCCAAGCGAATCATTCAAGAAGACACAACTACACACAGACAGACAGAGCAGACCCCACTCACTCACTCAAACCCTGAAGCTCACGCACCGGTCAGTGAGGACTGAAGACAGCACACACGCAAGGAAAAAAGGGAGACAGCCATCGCATTATGATTTCTGTCCTCTCACTGGTTCTCTCTGTGCGTGAGGCAGAAGAATGAGACGTGCGGACGGCACTCTCTCTCCCATACATTCACTCATCTCACGCCATTACTTTCACCAACCCACGCACTTCTATCGCCCCCCCTCTCCCCGCCCGTCCAACCCATGGAGAGCAGAACTGCTGGCATTCCTTTTATGATTGTGGCCATCGCTATCTATCTCCGCGACTACTGCCTCACTGTGAAAGGCAAGTCTATACTTAGAACGGGCGACGAAGTTCGTCTAAGCATCAGTCCGTACCAAGCAAACAAAAGGGAGCACAACCATGCAAAGCCAATGAACAACGCTCATTGACTGCAAACAAATGCATGTCGCGACACAGACGGTGGGTACGGTGACGTCGAAAACGAAGATGAATCCAAAGAGGGTGTGTACATGGATGGTGTCTCCTCAGGTGCATGCAATGGGCACAGACGATCAAAGACATCCCCAAGGTCCTCACATCGGTAGGCCATATCAGCAGCTGGAGCCGCCTGAGGCATTGCAAGACCAACCCGCGCCCTGGCGTCAGGATAACCGATCAGATGGAACTGAGGGAAGCCAGGCAGCCGCAGGCGTTGCTTGCGCATGTTGAAGGCAGAAGCGAACCCCAACATATCCATGCCCACGATCACAGGTGCACAGAGCCCCTTCACGATGCGGAACGGCCACAGATTGTCTCTTCTGTGGTTGCCCACACGTAGACGGACCACTCCGACAACGGCGAGAGGGGTGTTCTGGTCGCCTTCTGGAACGATCGTGTCATCAAGTGGGGTGAAGCGAGCTCGAAGGCTCTCACGGATGGCTGGGCTGAGGCGGCTCAGTCGGAGGAAGAGCTCATGGCTAATGCACGAGGGCCCCGCCCCAGTGTCCACCAAGACCGCCGTCAGGATGCCCTCGACGTGAGCAATCATTCCCAGCTGAGCCTTCACCAAGGGGTTCTTGCCTTTCTCCTCGTATGCAGCTCTGAGTTTCTCCTCCTTCGTCTTCAGCGCCTCTACCAGGGACGCCATGAATGCTCGTCGTCGATCGTCGGTCCGGCAGCTCTCGCGTGCGTCCCAAGAGGCAAGGCTCGACGAGGTCGAAGAAGACGAGGAGGGGAGGAAGGGGGTGCTGCTGTCAACGGCAGACGACGCTCCATCACCGTCGATCTCCATCCACAGAGATGCCAACGCGTGAAGATGATCATCACCTTTATGCGTACGGGGCCGTCTTTCCACCCACAAGTGCCGCCAGCCAGGGTCTCGATCCCTGCCAGGTGAGTGTCCAGGGGAGACGAGTGGGGTAGGGGTCAGGACACACACATTGTGGTCCGGTGTTTCTGGCAGGGCGGCGAGCGATGGGGTGTCCCATCCATCATATGACCGAGCCCTTCCTCGGGCAGTCGAGCTGCACGTCGACTCATCGTCAGAGGAGGGGTTGACCAGCTCCGCCCATTCGCCACACGGTGGGTCAACAGAAGCAAGGGGAAGGGTAGCAGTGTCCTGCCTTGGGGAGGGGGGGCTTCTGTCGACGGCTGTGTGTGTCGTGCCTTCATCTTCAGGCTCCCTGCCGAGAAGGATCTGGCACCGTGACGCTGGCGATGGTGGCTGATCCTGAGCCAACGAGCAGAGTGACGGCCCGCTGAAGGACGGCTGGCTTGTGTTTGGTTGGGGCTCCGACTGAGTAGACGAGCGTGGACCTTCCTGGCAACTCCCACGATCTCCTTGCCTCCCGCATGCACCCACGCCCAACGCCCCAATTGGTGACATCAGCAGGCCCGCCGAAGGCAGCACTGCAAGAAGCCCGGCAGCCGCGTGAGTCGAGTTCCTCTGGCGCCGACCCCCCTGTCGGCGGTGCCGCAGATGTCCCTTGAATGCGTCGCCCGGCCCCTCATACAAGATGGCAAATGGATGAGTACGAACAAGGCGGGCGACATGGTGGCGGGCAGCATGCAGGTATGAAGGGCATTCAGCACGAACAACAGCCGGACCGGCAGACGGCTGCGAATCAGCATCGACATCCCCAGCAGCCCCCTCTCGCAACCCGTCTGTCGGCTGATCGTCGACAAATCCACTCAGATGATACCCATCGGAGGAGGCGCCACACGCACTCATCGACGATGCCACGTCAGAGCAGTCCGCATCCCCGTCACATCCGTCACGTCCGTCGTCAACGGCCGCATCCCCATTACACGCACGAGCAGGTGGGTCAGTCGTATGCATGAGGGGGAGGGGTGGTGAGATGGGCCCTCGCACTCCACCCCTCAGGGGCGCGAAGGCTTCTCGTTTTCCTCAGGTGGCTTGCGAGGAGGCGGCGACTTGGTGGGCTTGTCGGGTGCGCCTCCTCTCTGCGGGCCAGACTGACGTCGCGATGGATCGTCGCATGCCTCCACGAGCAGCTTCTTGAGCTTGATGCAGGTCATCATGGAATGGGATGGGTGTCCACAGTGCTCACACGGGAACTTCTTCAGATTGTCCTTGGCTTTTGGGTTCTGTCTGCAGAGTTCGTCGAGTCGAGTGTCTGAGAGGCCTTGGGGTTTGTTGAAGAGAGCGGCGAGCGGAGCCGCCAGTGGAGCAGCGAATGGATTGGCAAGGGCAGCCAGAGGATTTGCGAGGGCGAGCATGGGGTTGCTAAGGGCATTCAGCTGGAGGGCAGCCACTGCCTGGGCAGCTGTGAGTTGGTCGGCTGTGGTGCTGCCAATCGATGTCTTGCCCGTGGTCAACTCATCCGCCTCGTCGTCGTCGTCCTCCTCTTCCTCCTCATATTCTTCCCTTTGATCCTCATCCTCACTATCGTCCTGTTTGGCTGCTATGGTGGCGGGCTGCTGCAGTGATGCAAGCAGTGCGGGGGTCGTCACGGCCATTAGTGAGGCGAGAGCGTTGTCGGTGCTCGTTGCGGCGAAGAGAGGGCGTGGAGGTTTGTCGCCGCGGCGATTGCTCGATTTGTTGGGGCGCTTGTCACGGTCAGCTGTATCTGAAGTGTCGCTCTTCCGGTATTTTTCAGGTGCTGCCTCGCGGGCGAGCATACAGAGGTAGGCATAGTTGACCTTCTTCATCTCCTGGTCGTTCTTCCCAATCAGCAACGGCTTCATGGCGTTGTACACCGGTCGAGCCAATGCGGACAGATAGTTCGTCCTCTTCTCGTCATCGGTGAGGCCATTGACCTTCGTGCATTGGATGTTGAAACGCTTGGTGAATGCATCGATCGTCTCATTGTCCTCCATCCGCATCCGCTTCAGGTCTTGTCGATAGATGAGGTCTGAGATTGCGCGTGGCACGTACTGTTCGATGAATGCCTCCCGCAGCTCATTCCAGCTGCCGGGAGTCACCTCTGGCAAGTTGTACCACCAAGCGGCTGCACTGCTTCCTGGCTTGAGCTGCTTGTGGAACATCTGCGGCCTCATCTGGATGACTACGGCAGCCTCGTCGAACCACATTTCCAACTCTCTCAACCACTCCTTTGCCGGCATCCCATCATCGCCACTGAAAGGGGACGGCTTCAGCTCTTTCATCGCCCGCCGCCGCTGCTCACGTTCCTCCTCTCGTCGCAGCCTCTCTTCATGCGCTCGATTCGCGCGCTCGCGAGCCACCATATCCTCCCACTCCCTGCCCAAGTCATCATCTTCTCTCTCGAACACATCCTGGAGGACGGGGCTGAGGTGTCCGTCACGGCTCCTCTCATCTCGTCGGCGATCGTCTCGTCGGTCCCTATCACGATCACCACCCCGCCGGCCCTCTCCACCAGCACCTTCGCGGCGGCCTCCACTATTCCCTCCACCATCAGGCCCACGTCCTCCGTTGTTGCCACGTCCACTGTCACGGTCCCCAGGATTTCTGTGTGGCCAATCTGGGTCGCCGCTGCCGCCGGCTGTTGCATATGCAGCGGCCGCACGTGTCCGCTGGTTAGTGTGGTGGACTTGCTGGCTGGACGCTGCGACGTTGGGCGGGGCCTCGAAGTGTTGTACTGCGGTGAAGGGGACGTGTTGGTCCCCTGATCCTTTTGCCTCGGCAGACGTTCGCTGCAAGATACGGAGGGGCGGCTGGCGGTCCTCATTGGGTGCATTATGTGGGTGGTTTTGCTGAGCCGAAGATGCGTTCTGCATTGGCTGCCCTGCGGTCCTTGAGTCGCCTGCTGGGGGCTGGGTATTATGTGGGCGGGGGTTTTGCTGCGGGTGCCTCACCTCCGGCTGGTGCTGTTGGTGTGCTTCCGCCTCTCGTCCAGCCCCTCCAGTGCCCCTCTCGCGTGCAGCAGCTCTTCCGCGTGCGACCGCACCCCCCGCACACACAGCAGACGCGCCCGGGGGAATCGATGCCGTGCGACCGGGTGGGCGGGTGGGGATCTCCGAGACCTCCGGGAGATGGATGGGACTGACTCTGCAGCCTGGCCGGTCCGCTATGACACGAGTGAGCGTTCCGGCGCCGTCATCGTAGCGGACGATGCCTTCTTCCTCGGCTCTCTGTACCCAATCCCAGAAGACTCTCCGCCTCTCCGCATGAGTGAGGCCTTCCAACACCTCCATCTGCTCCTGCAAGGTCGCCAACAAGAGATCCGCATCCGTGGTGGGTGGGTACAAGACAGGCAGCACTTGAGCCCAGTCCCACTTGCGAATGTCGCCATACTTGACCACCACAGACACTCGTGGCCGAAGACGGAGCTCCCCAGGAGTGCGCTGATATACCGACGCAGGAGTGCTACGGCAGGATGCCCCTTGCCTCAACCTGGCCAGCTCCGCCTGCATCGCCTCAAACTCTCTTCTACTAACAGTCATCGATTCATCCGACGTGTCACCCTCTCGCCGGTGGGCAGGTCCATGCGACGGTCGTCCTTGTGCCTCTGCTTGTGGTTGAGTGTCAGGCGAGGTGTCGAGCTGCCTGACCGTCCGAGGTGAATCGTCACCCTCAGCACCACCACCATCAGCCACGGCAACCGGCTGTGCAGCAGCGGACGCCCGTCCTGGGGCCTCCCTACCCGACTGCCCACTTGTGGTGGGCGGCGATGGTGAAGGGGAGTCCTGGCCGTCCTGGTCACCCTCGTCATCAAACACGTCTCCCTCGTTATCATCGCTCCGTCTCCGCCTGTCTGTGCCTCTCGAAGTCGACCTGTCCAGCCCGTCCGACAGCCCCGCAGCAGCTCTCTCGGTGGAAACGGTAGGGCCCCCCCGAGCCTCGCCAGCGAATGGGTGAGCACAGACAACGGCTTGGGCATTCGTGCTTGGAGATGTGGGGATACGGCTCCCATTGCGCAGCTGCATAGTATTCAGCCGGTGGGGCTCGGCCGCGACCTCACGCGGAGGGAGGGTGTGATCCAGCTGACCAGCAGCAGGCCCACTGGGCGCGCTGGGGCCTTCAAAGAACCCCTGTAACCTCTCCGACGCCCGCCATGCCGTGATCGACGCTTTTGCATTCGCTGCAGCGAGACGGCTGGACGGCTGCCCATCTCCCTCCACAGGTGTGACGACATTCCTCCTCGAATGGCCCGATGATGCAGCACGTGATGCGATGTGTGCAGGTGTATGTGGTGTTTGTGGCGGTGGTGCCTGTAGTGGATGGGATGAAGCAGCAGCAGCAGATGGGTCATGTGATGCATGTGATGGAGCAGCAGCAGCATGAACAGCAGCAGTTGATTCATGTAATGATGAGGGGCGGGATGGAGCAGCAGCATTGAAGTCAGGTGGGCCACGTGACGGCATGGGCCCCAAGATGCTGTCACTCGTATGCATGGACGAATGTGGCTGTGCACGTGACATGATGATGGATTCGAACGGGAATGACGGGTTCGAACAGGAAGATGGGATCGAACAGGAAGGATGGATTCGAACAGGAAGGATGGGATGGACCGCTTGTTCACGATATACACACGAGTCCCACTATGAACGGACCAACCACAGGTCTCTCAGTTATCAACACCAGACAGCGATCGATCCACCACCAGCTCACACGCAGCGCCAGACGAGTCCCTCAATACACACACGATCAGCAGCGACACCGTCGGTCAGCAGCACACCACAGGCAGCAGCGGCGATCAGCAGGAAAAAGGGGTCGGGGAAGGGGGGCAGCAAAAAGGAGTCGAAGTAGTGGGTGTGGGATTACTTCGCGAGGTTTACGATGTGCTGGCCGCGAGCCTCATTACCCTCCTCGCTGAGCTGCGCTGGGGGGAACTGCGAGTAGTCGTAGACCTTGTTCCACGGGCCAGTCGCGAATGCCGGGACCGCTGAGGGGTATGCCCTGTGTGGGGGGCTCTGACACTTGACACAGCACGCCGGCGGCTGAAACCAGAAGTCCGCTTCTCCGCCCTGCTGAATCGACGCACCTCGCACCGTCTGATAATCGCAGTGGCCGCACAACCAGAGGCCCGTGAAGAACAGCTGGTCCACAGAGTGCACGTAGAACTGCAGCTGCTCCTGGACCGCCGCTTCTAGGGGGAAGACACCACGAGTGGGAGTGCAAGCAGGTAGTTTGGGAGTGTGGGCGAGGGGGACGTGGGCGGGAGGGGGAGAGGGAGTCGGGTGGGGGGCGGGGTCTTGAGAGGCACTGTCTTGTGCACCTTGCTGGTGGGTAGGGAGTTGCTCGTCGCTTGTGGGCTCCTCCTGCTGCTCCCGCTCGGTCTCCTGCTCTTCTTCTTCGGCTTCTTCGATGGCCTCGTGCTGCTGCTCGTCCTCCTGTTGTTCCTCAGAGTCCTCCTGTTGCTCCTCGTCGTCCTGATCTTCCTGGTCGCCGACCTCTTCGGTGTCGGGGTTGTACGTGTGCTGCTGCTCAGACGTGGCGTGGGAGGGCTGTGGTGTGGTCGTCTGTGGCTGTGTGGGGGGCTGCTGGGTCTCGGGTGCTTGAGACGGCTCAGCGGGCTCGGTCGTCTGCACACGCGCCGCTTCCTCTGCTTGAACAACAGCAGCAGGCTTGAGCTCCACCCCACCGTGACGCTGCGACCGACGATCACCAGACCTCCTGTCCAGACGACGATCACCGCTCCTGTCGATCGTGACACGTTGATATGAGGGCGGCGAGAGATGTCGCGAACGAGAACGAGACCGGGGACGGGGCGCACGAGTGCGGGGAGGGGGAGAGGAGGGGGGTCGCCGAGTCGCCGTGCGACGCTGGATCTCCTGCTGCACATGTGTCAGACGGCGACGCATGTCGTTCACCCTCTCGCCGTACTCCCTCCGTGAGATACCCGATCAATCGCGGCGCTCATCGAGCTCATCGATTTCGTCAATGACCTGCTCCTTAGCGTAGAGAAACCCCACCAGCTCGTACTCGTCTCGTCGGTCGTAATCCACTCTCCTGAGGCAGCGGTTGAGTTTCTCGCGAATGGTTTCGGACGCCGTGTGGTGGGTGAGCAGGGGGCCACGAACGAGATCAGAAGGTCGAAGACGAGACGAGGGCTTGGACGAGGGCTTGGACATGACAACAGCAGAGAGCGGGCAGACGAGGATCAGCTACAGACACCAGACAACGCAGGGGCATCAGGAGGGCTTCAGAGTTCGAGGAGGACTTCACGAGTTCGAACGGGACGGTCAGCGCACACGCCAGGCAGCAGAGGACAGCCGATCGACGCGTTTGAGGTGAGAGAGCAGCTCAAAGAGGACAGCAGGGGTGCGGGAAGCGACGATGATGTCGTCGACGTAGCAGGCGTAGATGAGATCAGTGCGCCTGTAGATGAGATCGAGCCAGTCAGTCCAGGAGGGGGGAGAAGTCGTCATCTTGTTCGCACCGAAACAAACTCAACCTGCGACCACCAGCACACGTCCCAACAGCAACGACAGCAACGACAGCAACGACAGCAACGACAGCAGCGGACAGCAGAGATGACGCAACGTTGAATGCCGGTGCTCTCGTGGTAGATCTGGCTGAGGCTGGCTCGTTATGTGCGGCTGATCTGATCCTCCCCACAGCCACATGGACACCATCTCGCTCTCATCCAGACCGATACACATCCATCCAAACCAACACCAAACACAATGACGACAACGCCCATGGGCAGACCACACCCCTCGCAGCCAAACGACAGACCTGCGAATGGAAAAAAAAGAACGGCAGATGCACCAGTGTTACGAAAGTGTTATGGTGTGGATGTCCTCTCTCTGGCAACTGTCAAACCCACCCGAGAACCATACCAGCCATCCATACGCAAACACACCAGATCACCGACTGATCTCAGCCAACCGAGAGAGAGAGATAGCCAGCCACACACATGCTTTCGTGCCGTCCGCTTTGAGTGAGTGTCCCGTGTTCCTGACCGATGTGCGGGTGTGGACGTGTTGTCTGCCTTAGTATGTGATCGGCGAGGGGACGGACCTTGTGGCGGATACGTAGGCACACACTGGGAGGCTAGAGAGACAACACAGACGGACAGACAGGCAGATCTCAGGCAGATATGCGTGCATGCATTCCCAGTGAGACATAACCCTCAAAAGCATCCCCTGATATGCAACCGGTCAGTCGGGGAGAGAGGAGAGGAGTAGGTCAGCACCAGGGTGAGTCCTGGAAGGACGAGAAGGCACGCGGACTCAGAGGAAGAGCGAGATCTGGCTGAGGGAAGAGGATGCTAGAAGGGCAGCTAGCTGTCGTACGAGTACTCGTGTCGCCTCGCTGCGGACTCACCGGGAGGGTGACCGGCACCGAGAGGGTGATCCGCAGGACGACGTACTCGTTCTCCACCATCACTCACATGCGCACTCCACCATCACTCTGCGGCTCCAAAGGCGGCTTGGGAAGACGCCCTGCCGAAGGGAATGTGGTCGGAACGACCGAAGACCGTGCCGAAGCAACAGATCTCGAGAGAATGACGTCAAGTCATATCGGAGCAGCGGTTTCAGGGAGCACCCTAGGTGGCCTGACGGCCGTGTCCTTTGTCTGTCCGACCCAACATGCAAACACGCACCCTAACATGCAACACGAACACGCACCACGCACCACGCAGCACGCAGAGGGCAGGGGCTGCAAACAGGCGGGTAGGCAGTGCGCTGCGAACGAGGGAACAGACGAGTAGGCAGGGAACATCGCACACACGCCACCCCAGCGGCCTGCTTGAGGAGGCGTGCGTGCTGCACCATGACTCTATACGTACGTACCGCCCATCCCCAGGTGGCCAGCCAGTCAGTGCAGATCGCCCGGTCACACACAAACCCGCCCTCGGCACAGGCACGCACGGAAGGGTGGAGAGATGGAGATGTACGAGAGTCAGGCGCACCGCCGCCCCAGCCTCCATGGCGGAGGGGGGCGGCAGGCGATCGACCGACTACCCAGCGCGCCCGCGACAAGAGCGGCAAAACACATAGACAGACCTGACGCAGACGGGCGCCACGCCGGCGCATCCACCCACGTCACCCACCCCTACACGGACGCCGGCAGCTCACGCGCACACACGCCCACCGACACCCGTACACTCATACACACTCCCACACACTCGCACACACCCACACACTCACACACATTCACCCGCATACACACCTTCGCACACACACGCACGCACCCATATACAGACACGCCCGCACACACGAAGTCACGGTGTGCGGAGCAAAAGGCCTAGGAAGGAGAGTAAGGGCCCCTCCCCCAGACTTCGTCTCGGGGGAAGGGGCGGATGAATGGTGTGGCGGTCTCACTCTTGCCGCGCACCGTGAGGGCACACTCACGCCTGACTGCACACGACAAGAGGACCCACCATCGGGCCACGACGCGGCCTGTTGAAAAATCTCTGTCGTCCCCGTAGTGAGTTTCCTTCACTGCCTTGCCTAGCTTGTGCAAAAAGGTCTCCATAGTCGGAGACCACCGTCTATACGACTCGAAGGCCAAAGGCAAAAACGTGTACCCTCCTCATGCACATGCAACGGCGTACTGGCCCCTCTTGCGGTTCTCGGCGGTGCGAAGTACTGAGCCGGGCCGCTGGTTGGTGAGGTTCCTGGGGTCGCCTGGGCGGTCGGCGTGAGTGGGGTGAGTGCCGGTGACGTCAGCCATGATCTTAGAGCCGTCATGCTGGGTGATCACCAGGTCCATCCGCTGCTTGTCGGTCGTTTGCGGGAGTGGGCACTGGTAGTCACGCAGAAGCTGCTCTGTCTTCACGCTGGGGCATCGGGCCTCCTTGCAGATACGGTAGACGGTCGCTTGGACGGTGTTGTGGCGGTTGGTGAGGTAGCCGCGATTGGGGCACTTGAGCATGTGGTCGCCACACGGGTCGCAGGGCTTCGTGCACGCCCCACAGGTCGTCGGTCCCTTCACCACGCGAGCTGGAACTGCACATTCCACACGAAGGCGTCGGGGGAGATGGTCGTTGCGGGGCTGAATGGGATAGCCTGCAGCCATGCCGTCGCCCCCGGCCCCTTGCAGCTCTGCAGACGGGCTCCGTCGGTCGTCGGGTGGCCGGCGTCGTCACGCATGTCGTTCAGGGCTGCCTGCAGGGAGGCGGACTCCTGCTGGTGGATGCGCTGGGTCAGCTTGGCCTGCAGGCCGCCGACGGGGCGGAGCATGAGGCTGCGGACGTCAGGCAGGGGGTCGGACTGGGGGGAGCGGGGGTAGTGGGTGAGAAGGTGGTCGTACGCGGCCTGGATCGCTTGCACCCATGGCTGCGCCTCCAGCCCTGCGCGCCCATGCGCCGGCATCCACGCGGCGCCTTCGTGGCGGGCGAGGACATCGGCCAACACCACCGCATTCGCGCCGAAGTACGCCGCTGGCGCGATGCGGGCGGCATCAGTGAGGCCGAACCCCCCCTCAGTCAGCGGCAGCTTGAGCTGGCGGACGGTCTTGGTCTGGACGTCGCCGAGGAAGAAAAGGGTGCAGGCGGCCTGGATGAGGGCGCGAGAGTGCTTGCCAGCAGCCTCGGCGAGGGGGCGGGTGAAGGGGAGGGAGGTGCGGAGGTGGTAGTGGAACTTCGGCGTGGCGCAGAAGCGGAGGAATTTCCCGGCGCTCTGCGGGTCCTCCAGCCGGGGCAGGTTGTCGAGAAGGTGCTGGGTCTTCTTGAGCACCTTGGCGAAGTGCCGCTCCATGAACTCCGATGTGCCAAACGGGCAGCCCAGCACCAGCAGCCCCTCGTCTCGCACGCACACACCGGCGGGCATGTCCGCCGGCCGGTTCATGCCCTTGGTGAAGTGCTCGCCCCACACCTCGCACTTCTCGCGCACGAGCTGCTGCAGCACGCCCGCCAGCTCGTGCTCGGCCACGTCGAAGTCGCTCGCCACTTGATCCTGCATATCTCGTGTGGCTCATCAGGCACCATCGGTGACCCTTCATCGTCGAACACAGGATTGTTGGCATATCGGAGGATCAACAACGAATCATGAAACGCAACGGCACTAATTCGCTCGGCCAACTGCTGCTATCTCCTGTCTTACGCCCCCAAGCCCACGCATGCATGCAATGCGGGGTTATCTAGCGCTTCTTTCTGCCCTGCCTCTCGCTGTGCGTATCTACGGCTTATCGTCATGCTTGCCTACACACAACTACTATCCTTCAGCCTGCCATCCATCAGCATCAGCACCAGCACCATCCATTCATCCATTCATCCAGGCGGCATCCTCTCCATCAGCACACGGTCCACGACATCCAATCCATCCGTCCATCACATCCCGACACACGTCCACACACGTCCACTTCTCTGAGCCGAGCGCCTTCATCAGGGTCACAGACAGGGGCGAAGGGCATCATGAGCACTTCGCAACAACAGCAGCACTCCATCGTTTCTGTCAATTACACATGCCTCGATCGATCGTTGGCACACTCTGCTGTTTCCGTCTTTCTCTCTTTTTGTGAGAGCGTGTGGGGAAACGCTGAGTTGATGCGTTCACGATAAATTCTTTATTCTAGCAAGAATGAGGCGTATTGTCAGTTTCATGTCTGGACTTGGAGTGTGTGTATAGAATGAATATCTCTGTGCGCACACCTGCGCAAACACCCATCGACTTGAAGTGCATATGTCGAATATCTCTGTGCGCACATCTGCGCATGCACGCGTCGACTTGGAGTGTCTGTATACGGCAGAAGGGTCACCTTTTGTGTGCCTGCTTGTGTGTAGAGAGCTGTGGACTTCCCAAGCCTCTATCGTTCATCGATCTGCCTCTCAATAGTCGTCAAGAGGGGGAGAACGTGGTTGACGAAAAGCGCATCGGCACGAGGAGTCCATCAAGAATGCATACTAAGAACTAAACTAGCTGTCCCTCCAATTCGATCACTGTTTGCATGCCCTGCCCATCCAGTCCGTCGTAGATCATCAATCCTTAACATGTAGAGTGCACCTAAGTGCAATCGATCTGTGATCCAGAAACGGGGGGAGCGGTTTCTCGCGATGCCCTAGGTGGCCGACGGCCTGGTCCCCTGCTTGTCCGACACGCAACATGTAACCCGCGACACACAGTACGCAACACGCAACAAGCAACAAGCAACACGCAAAGGGCAGAAGCAGGCCGGCGAATCTGCAGAGTCACGGAAAGGGCGACAACATGAAGACAGATGCGCACTGAAGCATGCACGTCACCCCCTCAGACGGCCGGCAGGCGGCGGCCACGCGGCCATAGGAAGGGGCCCTGGTGACGTGCGAACCACGCTACAGCGCCACGTAACCACATGCGCCCGGTACGAATGAGACAGACAGCGCAGATCGACCGGCCAGCGGCAAATACCCTGGACACGAAGAGAAGGGAAGCTCAGATACGGCCGCGAGCAGCCGTGCCCACGTCGCCCCACGCCCCTGAGGCGGGAGGCGACGAGAGGCGGTCACCCCGCGGATACACGCAAGCATCTCCTCGAAAATCACCGCAGGAAAATCGACGGGCGCGACGGCATAACACACGCAAGCGCACAGACACATGTCCCTACACACACAGACACCCCTCACCACACACACACCGGCCCACACACACAACACACACACACCCCGCCCACACACCCACACACACACACACACGCACACGCGCCCAAACCCACAGGCACCGACTCGCAGAACCACACACACACACGACAGCCTATCCCCCATCTAATCCATGCACACAGAGGACGGCACGCGACAAGCATGAAACCCACACCATGGAGGCGCCCAGAGAGGTTGTTGAGTGGGTGAGTAGTTCAGTCTGATCCAGAAACACTCGGCGGATCGCGACTGAGAGTGCAACTCTTCAAACGGCTCTACATGTCCAATCTGATTAAAGCAGACGCAAAGAAGTACACAAAAATGGCTTGACACCACATGTGCTCTTCATCTATGCGTGTGACGTGCCAGGGATGATGTAATCACGGTGTTGGTTCAAGGCTCCACCCAGCACCCTTCTCAAGGCGGCTGGATCGACCCGTGATTCCCGACAGTAAGCTGAAGAATCTACTCGAAGGTGTGTCTGTGAGGCTGGGCGCCGCACGACGCCGACGCCCCGCGACGAGGGATCACCCTCGCCATCACGCGGGCCAACACAACCAAACGCTGCGGTAAGGGCCCAGCCAAAAGGTGGACCACCCCTGCCTTGCTTGCATGACCATAGCACCTGTGGTCGCTGACTCGAAAGACCAAGCCATCCCTCTATCCTTGAGCTGACGAGTGTCCACCTCGCCCTCAGTGCTGACGTGCGGCTCAGAGCCGGCAGCCCCATGGAGTTGCCCATCCATAGATCCATCCCGGATCCCGTTCAGGTGTCCATCATGGCAGACACCCCCCATCCGTGCCTCAGTCCTCTCTCTCGACAGCCTCTGCTGCAGCCGGAGGCAGGAGGAGCAGAGGACGCCTCTGCTGCAGTTCACGAACGGGGATGCCTACCATAACTTCAGCCCTACACGCACGAGAGCTAACAGCCACCACACGCTTCTGGGCTCGCCTGTGCCTCCTGCCTCACGTGCCATGGTCTGCTTTTCTCCCCGTGGAGATCTGCCTGCCTTCCTATTACCGTGGATGAGGGAAGATGGGTGGGATTGGTGCCCGTCCGATGAAGAGGATGAGATGAAGGCCAACAAACTAGAGATCCGAGAAGGGGATGGATGTTGCCCTGCCCGACGCGCTGCTTGCTGCTGGATGTGTGGGGATCTTCACAGGTCCAGATCACACGAGTCTTTGTCCATTCACGCCATGCCGACACAGAATCGCAAGGGAAAAAGGTCTCTTTTTGGCTCGTCTACCGATTACGGATGTGTGTGTTTTCAGGGACTTCCGCGGTTATGTGTCCCTTTTCCGTGACTCGACCAGTGAATACACAACCCGCGAAAACGAAAACCAGCCCGTCCTAGCCTGGAGACACGAGTAGTGCAAGAAATCGACGAGAGACACGCATACCGACCGACAGACACACACCAAGGAAAATGAGTGCGGCATTCTGTGCAAATGCCATTACCGACCGTCACCATCGTTATAGGTGAGGGAGAAGGTGAAGTAGAGAGGCAGAAGACCGAGGAAAAGCGGCCTTGGTGGATGAGCAAGAGGGAGGGAAGAGGAAGAGTGGAGCAGCCACACGGGGCGGCAGGAAGTGACCACGGCCGCAAAACAACAAGGAATCGCCCTTGGCAGACAGTACGACAGGTCCACGCCCACGAGGAAGGCCCTTGGCTGAGCCAAGCTTGCGGCCCCCATTGCATGCATACAGGGCCCCGGGGAAGTTCGAGACTTTCTCCCGTCAAACCACTGCCAAAGCTCGCAGCAGCCGCAGCGTCCATCCCCCTCCCTGCGACCTCTCAGTTCATGCTGAGAGGAGGAGGGTACGTGTAGTTGTCGGTCCGTGGGCAGCTCATCAACTGCGAGACCTTTAGTGGCGAGTGGGCATCGTCATGTCGACAGTGCCGAAGGAGGGGGAAGTGGTGCCTCCCACTGGAGAGGAGGGCACCGTAGTGCCACCTCAAGACCAGCACGACACGGTGAGATGCACATACTCGCGAACTTGCACATGCCTTTGCGCACCACGGGCTTCCCAGAGAGAGAGAAGAGCCATGCATGGCAGCATGCGTGTATGTTCTTGTGCACGGAGCGGATGAGCGAGTCATCCTTGTCGAGACATCGGACACACACGGTCCGGCTCCTTGATGTGTGCCTTGCTTGTGTGTCATGCAGGAGATGACACAGCCTGTAGAGGGGCAGGAGCAGCCTGCTGTGGACGAGGGCGGCAATGGTGGTGCGGCGGGCACCACCTCGCACGCCAAGGACGAGCAGATGAGCTCCCATGAAGGGGCATTCAAAGGTGCGCACAGCACGAGTGAAACAGAGAGAGGGGGGCAGGGGAAAAGACGCACATGCCTCTCCTTGTCTGTGGACGGGTCTATGCAGAGAGCGAGCAGTTCAAGGAGGAGCGCTACGACATGATAGGGGAGACGCTCACCGGCTGTGTCCCCGCCATCAGGGAGAAGTACGGCGGGCCAGACCTGTCGCTGTACCCGATGTCACAGAGACACCTGAGCGAG
Organism: Vitrella brassicaformis; assembly: GCA_001179505.1. Classification (NCBI taxonomy): domain Eukaryota; family Vitrellaceae; genus Vitrella; species Vitrella brassicaformis. The sequence continues at coordinate 32,796 of CDMY01000492.1, read as the reverse complement.
GTCTTCACGGCCGTCGACCACCTGGACAGCAAGGAAAACCTCTTCGAGATGGAGAGGGGCGGGTTTGTCTACGTGGCCACCCATGGTGGTGTGAGGGTGAAGCAACGAGAGCCTGGCGCCCCTCGCGAGTTTTTCATCTTCGATACCTACGTCGATCTCGCCGGAGGTGAGGGGACGAGGTCGGGAAGTGAGTGTCATGAGATGCGCTCATGTGGCTTCTCTGTGTGCGTGCAGGCCGCGCGAAGGAGTATCGTGACACGAAGAAGGTGGTTTTGACCAGCATCCCTCGCTACTCCTTCGATGTGGATCCGACCGAGTGCGAGTGTCGGAAGGACATGAACGCACCAGGTGGTCAATCCACCCGCAACGCACACACACAATGCATGTGTCTTGTCCGTGTCAGGCATCCAGTGGCAGCACGAACAGACCAAACGCCTGCGAGAGACCACCGGCAAGAGTTTCAACAAGCACGCCCACTTCAAGGCGCAGTTGGAAGCCTTCGCGCAAGGCGTCCGGCCCCCCTTAGCGGGCTACAACATCAGCCGAGAGTTCTTCCTGCGTGGTGGCCTCATTGGGACTGACTCAGGGCCATCCTCCGGTGGGCATCGGTCGGGAGGAAGGGAGAAGGGCGTGAATGCATCCATGCCATGTGTGGGTGTCGGTGTCAGACGTCCCGTCAGGCGAGACCACCCCGACCAACTACACCATGAGCGCGTCGTCAAGTGCCCCCACCACACACGGTGAGAAGGACGAATACACACGCTCGCTCGCACATGCTAATGCATGCACATCTTGGTGGGCTGGTGCGTGTGTGGGGTGAGCAGGTCCGCCCATGGTGGCCGCAGCGATGGATGGTCCGCCCGCATCGTCCGTCACGCAGACGGCTTTCTCCATGGCGCCACCCACCATGCAGATGCCGCCGCACATGACGATGGACAACGGTGAGAATGCCTCACGCACACTCGTCACGCCACACATGCCCTTACTTGGCCATGTGTTTGTTGCAGGTGCGTTGGTGGGTGGCATGGGGATGCCGATGGTGCCGGGCACCGGTGCCATTCCCCCGCACAGCTACGACCACAACTCCAACCTCAACGGCTCCGCACACCACCCCAACCTCGGCCCCCACAGCCACACATACCACCATCCCATGCCCGGCAGCGCACCGACACCAGGCCGCCTCCACCCTAGCCTACAACTGCGTCTGAACAGGTCATCCCGTGACCCCGAGCTGCCCGCCATCGGCATCAGCGTCGGGCCCCATCGCGTGAGTTGGGAAGTGGCGGACGACTTGGCGCGCGAGCTGACCATGAACAACGGCACGGCCCACTTTGTCAGCCGCAACGAGGTGCCTGCCTCGCTGCAGGAGCCCACCACCGACGGGGATGTGGTGCTGAGGAGGATGCCCGAGCGAGAGGGCATGGACAGCCCCTACGCGGCCCTCCAGCACTGGCGCATCACCAGTGCGGCCATCGAGGGCATCCTCAGCCTCGGGGGCATCGAGAACGGCCTTAAGTTGGAGTTGGCACTGGCCCTGATCGCTGCGGAGGTCAAGGCCCAGCAGTCGGCCTCTGAGAGCGGGGTGGGGTTCCCCAAGGCACCTCCCAAGCCAAGTGAGCAGGACAATCGAGCTCACCCCTGCGAGGCCATGCACGCTGGCGTGTGTTGCTTTTATCAGAGGACACCTTCAAGTGCACACGCCCAGAGACGCCACGCGGCCAAGGCGACCACAACGGTACGGCAGACGCGTCAAACCGCCAATCACCGCCCATGAGTGCATATGTGTGTGCCCCTCAGGCCCCTTCTGGTCAAGGGGCGGTGGGCGAGGCGGCGGGCGAGGCGGACGCGGCGGGGGAGGCTATGAGGGCTCGTCCGCTCCGATGATGGGCGGGTACCCGGACTCCGGCATCCAGTGGGGGTAGACACCCAACACAGACCGGTAGCTCTGAGTACATAGGCGGGTGAGGGGTAGCCTCACCGATTCATTGCATGCTGACGGAGCTGAGGCTCCTGACATGCATACATGACGGGTAGAAAGGCACCAGGACGATGGATGATAGTCAGGTGTGTCACTTGCAATGGTCAGAGAGACAGACCCACTGCTGCGTGTGACAAACACGTGTTGACGTGAGTAGGGGAGGGGGAGAGAGGGGGTCGCTTGTGACCTCTGCCTGCACACCTCAGACGGTGTGCCAGTGACTCACTGATGCAACCAATTTGTCGGCTGACCCGACATTGAGTGGTGTGCAAGCTGCATGCACTCGCCTTCATGTGGCGTGTTTGGTCCATGCACTGAGAGTGCCCAGGCATGCTCAGATCCCACACACGTGTGCACGTGTGGATGCACATATGCATGCATGCGTCTGTGAGTAGAAGGGAGGGGGAGGGGTCGGGCTGTGCCTAGATGGGGGGACTCGAGAGCGAGGAGACAGCCAGACACTTGATTTTCCCGTGCTTGAAGCACTGAATGCCATGCCTCAATCCAATCGATTGAAACCATCACAATCGATAAGTCCCACACAGATATGCACAAACGTTGGCACACACACATCATGATGCGCCTGTCTGCGAGCTGTGTGTCTCTGTAGGCTGTTGTCTCATGACAGGTGACCTCTCTCATTGGCAGGGCACATTGATGACAAGGTACATAAGTACATCATTCCTCATGCAAGCACCTATCTCTTGCATTCTCTCCCTCTTAGGGTGTGCTGCACTTCTATTATCAAAGGGAGACACGAAGATACGAGGGCGGTCAGACTCTTTGTTTGTGCGTGCCGCATGACTCAAAGCTCCGAGGGAGGTAGCTGGCGTGATTGCTGCCTTTGCGCAAGAAGATACAACGAACAACATTGCAAGTGCTGTCAAACATCGATTAGCCATGCGTTTACATACTTGTGAGTCGCACGAACTTAGTAAGTGTTGGCCAGTCGAATATCTGTGGGTCTTGCTTTGCTCATGGCGGGTGTGCACCAGAAAATACCAAAGACCAAAACTCTACGCAGCTTCGGAAGGTGAGTAAAAAGCTGAATTGACTTGTAACAGGTGATAACCAATCTTCGCTGGTTTAATCCAGATTGGTGGTCCTTAACACACCTGGAGATGCACGCGTCGACCCTTCCAAAGAAGGAAAATGCCTGTGCGAAAACAATTCTACTCGACACCGAGATGGATCAACTTGAGAGATATGAGCATAAGAAAGGCTTCCGCTTTCAATACAGGAGAACCGAAGCCAGATAGTCCTCGAGTCGTTTTTCATGCATACCGAAGTATTGACATCTCCCTACTATTGCAACGGCTGCTTTACCGCTAGCTACGGAAGGAAAGTGGCTGCACACATCCATTGTTCCGTACGGTCTTTTCTGCTCTTCAACCATAGAGCGCCACTCCATGCATGAATGAGGCTTCGGCCTTTACCTGCCTCACTGCAAATCCACTGATCCTTACACTACGAACATGTACACAGATAGAGGTACTTGTATAGCAGGATGAGTAAGGCTATGCATCTTCCTCATCTTCATCGTCCTCCCCACCCTCGCCCTCAGCATACTGGTGTACGCGAATACATGAAGAGCCAACTGCAAGAAAAAGTGCTGTTGCGACGAACAGACCCACGGCAGACACGAACACATACATGAGCCATTTGGCGCTGATTTTATTGACTTCTGTGATGTCGTAGTAGGCCATAATACTGAAGGTACACATAGCGAGGCCGATCAGCATGGTTTGAAGCTCCAAGAAAGCCGATACAATGCGACGACGTAGGAGCTGCCTCTTGGAGCTTGCTTGCTTTCTCTCCGCTGCCTTGTCATCGGAAGGGATATCCTTGATGACACCCCCAAAGCCATCACGGTGTTCTCTCAGGTAGGGGCCGAATCCGCTTTTTCGCAATGACTCGTAGCCGCCTTCGACGAGGCCGAGAAGGGTCGCCTTCGTCTTCACTCTGGAGGACCTGATGCCAAGGGATCCTTTCTTCTCCCAAAGTCTGTCTACAGCTTGGCCCACTTTCCGAATCAATGGCATACTGAGGCGCTCCTTGGTCAATACTTCCCGACAGCTCCCTCAACGAATTGAGGCTCGGTGGAATCGTAATGGAATCGTGGCCCGACCTTAGCGGGGAAGCTTCGACTCAGGCTGTCCGGCGGTTTCGCCCGCTGGAGAAGCTTCGAGGTCACCTCATAGTTTGCGGGTTCGAAAAAGCCGGGACGCGGTGGGACAACAATCGCAGCAGGCTTGATTTCGCCAATCTATTAAGCTTCAAGGTCATCCAGCCGGCTGGGCATTCAGGGGGGCAGCTGTTCACTCAAGTCTCGGTAGCCATACAGCCTCGCGAGTATCGCCCGCAGATCACGCTACATACACGAAAATGAGACAACGTGCATTAACCATAACAATTGTCTGTGTGTCCGTGACACTCATATAAATACAGTCCCACCACCACGCAGAGTCAAACAATCGGACAGGCTCAAGGGGAGGAGGGATCGATCCCCGCCCCATCACAACACCCCAGCCCCGCAAACCCTCCCCTCCCTCCCCCACGCAGACAGTAGCTAGTCGCACGCGCGAGGGCGATAGACAAACGCGAGCGAATCCATCCAGACACATGACTGAATCCCCGTCCCTTCCACCCCTCCTTCTCCAACAGCGCATGAGCCATGTGGGCGATGAACACGTTGGCACCGTGTCCCCACACACCGTCACACGTCACCACCAGAGGGCAGAAGGTCATGCGGGAGTCGCGGACGGCCGAGTGGTATTTCTTCTTGTCCGTGGAGCTCGTATCATCAACTATTAGCGCGGCTCTTGTCCGTGGAGCTCGTAAAGCACGACGCGTTCCAGGTGGCTAGTTGCGCGAAATATGTCGCATCTCCAGGAGGACCCGAGAGAAAAAGGGCTTCAGTCCAGAGGACTTCCTCAGCCGAGGCCCCTATACGCGTCGCACAAGTCCCTCGTCCGCTTTGTGAGCCCCCGTGTCGCTTCATATCGTATGCAACCATTGTTTTTGCAGTAAAACCAAGAAGGGGCGACGTAGTTGGTAAGCCTCATCCAGACACCGACGATCGAATCAAGCAAACTTCGCAGGGCAACGGGAAACACACATTGCAAACCAAAGAACAGACGTTCAACCACTGCACGCCACGCAGGACACACATCCGTGCGAAGACACACGGTGCAGGCACACACAGGATTCACTGCAAACACACAAGTACGAGACATGCAACACGATGCACACGGCATCCGAAGCCAGCCAGCCACCTTACAGCCCCGAGGCGGGGTTGGTGTGCGGCCTGTATGGCCCGCGGCTGACGAAGTCCTCTGGAAAGCGCTGGCCCTCCGCGGCCCTCTGGCGGCGCTGCGCACAACTGGCCACTTCAAAAGCGTTGTGCTTTGTCAGCTTCACGGACAGGAGCTGGCTCCAATGGTTGATGACGCTCTCTCGAGAAGCCCCATCTTCGTCAGCAGGAATAGAGGTGGGGCAAGGCTTCCACTTGGCGAGCATCTTGAGACTTGTCTGCTCTCCCCCTCTGCCAAATGCCCCCGCGGCGAGACGGACAAAGCGAAAGCCGGCTGCTTGAGGGGCAGCCATACTTGTCGATCTTCTTCTTCTCCGCAAGTTGGGCTGCTTTGCTACCTGAAAGTTTCGCGCCGGCCGGCTCACCGTCCCGTGGGAGGGGATAGTGGATGCGTCAGGTCAGCAGGGATGGGTGATGGTCACGTCGAGCATGTAATCGTGGCCGTCGATCACGCCATAGATGTCCACGCGCTGGCTGTTGGGATTGTCGTCCGGAGGGGTGATGCCGAGGCTCTGCAGGGGCATCTCCACGTTGGAGGGAACATCAGCCTCAGCCAGGATGCGAACAAACAAGTTGCGTATGTTGTTGTGTCTCGTAATGCACACGCGGGCTGTGTGGCAGACAAAGTAGTGGTTATCGACCTCGTCACCGCAGATGCATCGCTGCGTGACGGTCGCGTGCGGGAAGGCGATGCCGAGGCACTCGGCGACGGGAAGGCGGCACTGGAAGTTGTTCAGGGACTTGTGGTCGCTGGAAGGGATTCCGGATAACCAACCAGATGAGAGAGGTCCTCGACAGCTCAAAAGGCGGGCGCGGGCTCTGCCGTCCGGCGGGAGGGAGTTGAAGAGCTCATTGAAGCGGAACTTGTGCAGCTGGTCGCTTACCCGCTGCTGTAGCCGCACCTGAGGCCTCGAGACCAGGTATGCATGCAGTTTCATGCTCTGTGTATGCATACGCAGCTGCGCGCACAGAGGTATTCATCATATGCACACACTCCAAGTCCAAGCGTGCATGCGCAGGAAGCATTCATCGTATACACACATTCTAAGTCCACGCGTGTATACGCAGGTGCGTGTCAGATTTACCTGGCCGGCCGTTGTGTTACACTGTATGATACATTCACGGTGGTCACTATGTGTGTGTGTGGACATGGCCATCTGTGTATGTGGCTCAGGTACGCACCTACATTCACGGTGGTCACTATGTGTGTGTGGACATGGCCATCTGTGTATGTGGCTCACTGAACGGACATTCACCTCGCACACACCGCATCTGACATGGGCGCAGCGAAGTGTGGCGATTCGTGAGTGAGGTGCGGCGCGATGACGACGTCGGGTATAGACGTCAATGCGCTAGGGTCGGCCATTGCCACTGCCCTCAGCAACGTGATGACCAGCAACAACAACTCCCAGGCACAGCAAA
>CDMY01000492.1:15271-25783 GCA_001179505.1 Vitrella brassicaformis | reverse complement strand
TTCCACATGAAGCTGCAAGGTCTGATGACGGCCAGGTCATTGGAGCAGCTGCTGCCCACGACTGAGGCAGAGAAAGACCAGGCCCCCGGGCTGTGGGAGGCCGGATCGACAGAGGGGAGCCTCATCCCCACGCCCAGCGCGAGTGCCGAGAGTGGCCCAGCCAGCACCCGCAGTCCCTCCAAGGAGCACCAGGCCCTCAAGGACCCCTGGACCTGGCTGATCTGCGGATGCAATGGCAAGGCACAGGAGATTGTGTCTGCGGCAGTGGTGGAATGGAAGGGCGACACGGAGAAGGAGGGCAAGGGTGCGTTGCTCTTCTATCGGCTGGCGTCGGCATATGCGTCAGACCGAAAGGCCATGAAGGGCAAGTCGGTGCAGGACGTGATCGACTTCGAGATGACCAGCATCGACGTGCAGCTCGAGCTGGCGCGCTTCAACAAGCTGTGCGCGCGGGCGAAGGCGCTCGGGCAGGACATCAACGAGCACATCAAGATCGACATCATGAAGCGGGCCATCCGGAAGACGGCCCTGGAGGACTTCATCAAGTACCTCCACGGCCAATCGGCTGGCAGCAACTGGGATGAGTTCCAGCAGGTGCTCATCAACTACGCCGACGACCACAACAGAGAGAACGGCGGCAACATCTCCATGACGGCGAATGTCAAGTCGTGGAGCGGCAACCAGCACAACGGGAGAGGCAGGGGCACCAGCAGAGGCAGAGGCGGCCACAGGGGCGTGAGCCGCGGCAGAGGCGGCAAGATGGGCAACGGCAGAGGGGGCTTCACAGCCAATGGCGGCCAGACGGACAACGGCAAGCCCCTTGCCGTCGTGCAGTGCGACTACTGCCAGAAGGCACACAAGGGCGGCTGGCGGCACTGCTTCATCCTCAGAGCAGACGAGGAGCGCGAGAGGGTGCAGTGGCCCACCGGCTGGGTTCCCCCAGGGTATCGCGGCAGAGGCGGCCGTGGCGGCTATCAGCCGTCGAGAGGGGGCAGCGGGGGCTCCCGTGGCAGAAGGGGCGGCACCCACGTCAACGTGGCGTTTGGGGAGTGCGACGACTCGCCCCTCTTCGAGTCGTCATACATCGTGGAGGAGACCCAGGACGTCGGCATGGCGTCGCATGCCAAGGTGGAGATGGTCGACAACAACGAGAGCGAGACGGACATCATCGTCGAGACGTGTGTGGCGGCCACGCTCTCCAATGTCAAGGACCAGCGGATCATGCACGACTCCGCATCAGAGCGGCACTGCGTGTGGGACAAGAGGTACTTCACCAACATCGAGCCAACCACAAAGTACCGCATTCGCTCGGTGACGGGGCAGACGACCACAGCGGAGGGTGTGGGCACCATCCAGATGCTCGTGCGGCAGACGGACGGCCGTGAGCTTCCCGTGCGGATCGGCAACGTGCTCTACGTACCCGGCCTGTCTGTCAACCTGCTGTCTGCGGGTATCCTCGATCGAGTGCATGGGTACTCATCGTTTCTGCAAGGGGCTCAGTGCAGCACACCATCGCTCTCCGCATGGAAGGCAACCTGTACTACCTGTGCGCCGGACCGATCCCACCCTCACCCGCAAAAGCCCCACCCCCATCCGCAAACCCACCCGCCCCACCGCTGACGGCGGCCACGAGCGACAAGACCAAGGAGGCGGCCATCCGTACGCACAGGCTGTGCTGCCACGTCAGCTACGACAAGCTGGCCAAGACGCAGAAGTTCGTCGAGGACATGCCCGTGATCAAGCCACCAGGTGACAAGGGCGTGTGTGATTGGTGCATGGCGGGCAAGATGCGCCTCAAGAATGTGTGCAAGGACCCCGGCACCAGAGCGGAGAAGCCTTTCGACCTGGTGCACCTCGACCACAAGCCCCTGCCAACGTCGATCAAGGGCCACACGGGCTTCTTCCTGCTGACGGATGACAAGACCCGCCACACCACCGCCTTCACTGTCACATCGCGCAAGAAGATCACGGAGTGTGTGAGCAAGTACGAGCAGGTCAGGAGTGAGATCAAGACGCTGCGGAGCGACGGCGCCAAGGAGTTCCGGTACGGCGCCTTGGCCAAGTACTGCAGGGAGCGGCGCATCCGGCAGCAGTTCGACGCCCCACACAAGCGGCACCAGGGCGGCGTCGTGGAGAGAAGGATCGACATCATCATGAGCATGGTGAGGGCGATCCTCGCAGACGCAGGCATGCCCCTCGCCTACTGGCCCTACGCGCTCGAATATGCCGTCAAGATCCACAACATCGTTGTGTCCAAGGCGGTGCAGCTTCCCGACGGCGAGATCACCTCTCCCCACTTCGCCCTCTACGGCACCAAATCGAGCATCAAAGGCCTGTTCCTCTTCGGGTCGGCGGCATTCGTGCACCAGAGGAAGGAGAAGCGGACGGCATTGCAGCCCAAGAGCAAGGTGATGGTGATGCTGGGCGTGGTTCCGAACATGAAGGGCGCCTACCGCGTCCTCGACCCCAACACGAACAAGGTGATCGAGACTGCGGAGGTGACGGTGGACGAGACCCGATTCCCCTTCAAGGAGCGACAGGAGCGCATGATGAACCCCACACCAGCCCCATGGGTAGACGAGAGTGGGACGGGGAGGACACACGGGCAACACGGGCATGAGGGAGGAGGTGACACGGTGTGTGAGCGTGTGGGTGACGAGCGTCTGCAGTTCAACACCCGCGTCCCGTCGCTGTCGAGCTCCACGACCCCACCTTCCCCCATGCCCACGCCTGCCACCAACGCCAACAACACCCCGACCCCCCCCGCACCCACCAACACCAACAATACCCCACGACCCCAGCCCATCCCGCAGACCCAGCCACAGCGTGACGGCCCATCATCCTCACCACCACCCCCACCAACCCCACCACCAGCTGTACAGCAACCACAACAACAAGGAGACCAGCGCGACAGAGGGGGCGGCAGATACAATCTGCGGCGCAAGGTGCAGCCACCCAAGCGAGACGAGGAGGGCTACGACTTCTCCAATTGCGGCCAGCGGCAGGTCAACGCCGTCAGAGCAGACGTGCAGAAAGAGCTGCCCACCCTGCAGGAGTACATCAAGAAGCGGACACCCCAACTGACCGGCAGCACATTGGCCAGGAGGCAGCAGGCTCAGCGCGAGCGGCAAGAGAAGGTCAACGAACTCGTCAGGGAGAAGCTGGGCTAGACGCCGAGCTTGAGAGGAGAGGAGATCGACGAGCATGAGAGAGTGCGTTTGGAGACAGAGGGGGAGACAGAGGGCTCGGAGAGTGAGTACGGGTAGATGTGCATGTGCGTGTGCATGTGTGTGTACGTGTGCATCGGCATGTGTGCATCTGTGTGTGATGTGCGTGTGTGCCTTGAGTTATGTGCTGTATGTGCGTGAGACGAGTGTGCATCCACTCACTGTTTTCTGTGTGTGAATCATGACTACTGGAATAGATGAGGATCTGAGACGTGACTTGGCGCTTGCGCGGCTGCTGGGCGAGCCCAGGTCTTACGCACAGGCAATGCGTAGTCCACTGAAGCATAGATGGCAAGAAGCAATGGATCGTGAGATGAACAGTGTGCGCGACAAGAATGTGTATAAGACAGTGACTCGCAGCTCAGCCAGGAAGCGAGTATCTCAGCCAGGAAGCGAGTATTGTCCATCAAGTGGGTTTTTGCGATCAGAGCTCACAAGTTCAAGGCTAGGATAGTGGTGCGTGGCTTTGAGTAGCCAGTGGAGGAGAGAGGCCCCACCTTCTCTCCCACTCTGCAGTTTGATGCATTCCATGTGGTGGCCAGCACAGCTAATGCGATGGACCTAGAACTGAAGCACCTGGATGTGGAGACAGCTTTTCTTTACTCACCTCTAGATGAGCCTGTGTGGTGTGAATTCCCTCCTGGATACAAAGTAGATGGATTTGTGATGGAGCTGCTGCGAGCGCTGTATGGTCTGCCAGGTGCTCCTCGTGCATGGAATGTGCATATCGATTCATATTTGTCTCAATTAGGCTTCCTTTCGTGCCGTAACGAGACGTCTCTGTACTACCAGCCGTCTCTCGGCGTTCTGCTCGCACGCTATGTAGGTGATATGATTGTTGCATCAGTGAGTGGAGGATACGAGTGGCTGAAAGAGATGCTGAGAGAGAAGGTCGTGATTGAAGACCTGGGTGATGTCAGCACGTTTTTGGGTGTGTCAGTGAGTCGTGACAGAGAGAGCAGGCAGCTCACGCTACATCTGACCAAGTACATGGATGCTGTGATAGACAAGTTCGGCATGACTGACTGTGGGCCGGCAGATTGCCCCCTGCCTATCGGCCCTGACTTCAATGCGCGTAGTGAGAGCTTTTCGGCGGCTGAGGTGGACAGCATAGCCAATTTTCCGTATCGATCAGTGGTTGGCCACCTGCAATACGCGGCCACCACGTGTCGGCCTGACCTCGCCTATGCGTGCTCTATCTTGTCTCGTGTCTTGGATGGTCCCGCACCGGTGCATGTGCATGCATGTTGACATGTACTGCGGTATGTTAAAGGAACACGGGACCTAGGCATCACTTTCTCTGGAGGAGAATGAGAGGCGATGTATGTGGGTAACATGCGTATGATTCTTTTCTCACTAGATGGCTACGCCGATGCGTCACTGACTGTGTCAGATCTTACCTGGCCGGCCGTTGTGTTACACTGTATGCTACATTCACGGTGGTCACTATGTGTGTGTGGACATGGCCATCTGTGTATGTGGCTCAGTGAACGGACATTCACCTCGCACACACCGCATCTGACATGAGCGCAGCGAAGTGTGGCGATTCGTGAGTGAGGTGCGGCGCGATGACGACGTCGGGTATAGACGTCAATGCGCTAGGGTCGGCCGTTGCCACTGCCCTCAGCAACGTGATGACCAGCAACAACAACTCCCAGGCACAGCAAATCGCCTCGGCTGTGACGACTGCATTGAAGGACAACGGACTGACGGGCGGCACGCAGTCAAGGTCCACGACGGAGATGGCCAAGCTGGAGGTACCCAAATTCTCGGGTGACCCGGCTGACTGGGAGGCGTTCCACATGAAGCTGCAAGGTCTGATGACGGCCAGGTCATTGGAGCAGCTGCTGCCCACGACTGAGGCAGAGAAAGACCAGGCCCCCGGGCTGTGGGAGGCCGGATCGACAGAGGGGAGCCTCATCCCCGCGCCCAGCGCGAGTGCCGAGAGTGGCCCAGCCAGCACCCGCAGTCCCTCCAAGGAGCACCAGGCCCTCAAGGACCCCTGGACCTGGCTGATCTGCGGATGCAATGGCAAGGCACAGGAGATTGTGTCTGCGGCAGTGGTGTGTATATGATGAATGTCTGTGCGCGCACACCTGCGCATGCACGTATCTTCTTGGAGTGTGTGTATTGATGAATGTCTGTAATCGCACAGTGTGTGTATATGATGATTGTCTGTGTGCGCAGACCTGCGCATGCACGTGTCGACTTGGACTGTGTGCACATACTGAATGTCTGTGTGCGCGGGTGTTGCGCATGGACGTTTGGACTTGGAGTGTGTGTATATGATGAATGTCTGTGTGCGCACACCTGCGCATGCACGTGTCGACTTGGAGTGTGTGCACATACTGAATGTCTGTGTCTGAACACATGCGCATGGACGTTTGGACTTGGAGTGTATGTATATGACGAATGTCTGTGTGCGCACACCTGCGCATAGACGTTTGGACTTGGAGTGTGTGTATATGACGAATGTCTCTGTAAGCACACCCGCGCATGCACGTGTCGACTTGGACTATGTGCACATACTGAATGTCTGTATGCGCACACCTGCGCATGCACGTGTCGACTTGGACTGTGTGCACATACTGAATGTCTGTGTGTGCACACCTGCGCATAGACGATTGGACTTGGAGTGTGTGTATATGACAAATGTCTCTGTGCGCACACCCGCGCATGCACGTGTCGACTTGGACTATGTGCACACGAATGTCTGTGTGCGCACACTCGCGCCTGCACATGTCGACTTGGACTGTGTGCACATACTGAATGTCTGTGTGTGCACACATGCGCATGGACGTTTGGACTTGGAGTGTATGTATATGACGAATGTCTGTGTGCGCACACCTGCGCATGCACGTGTCGACTTGGAGTGTGTGTATATGATGAATGTTTGTGTGCGCAAACCTACGCATGCACGTGTTGATTTGGAGTGTGTGTATATGATGAATGTCTGTGTTCGCACACCTGCGCATGCACGTGTCGACTTGGAGTGTGTGCACATACTGAATGTCTGTGTGTGCACACCTGCGCATGCACGTGCGCATGCATGTGTGGACTTGGAGTGCGTGCAAATGACGAAGGTCTCTGTGCGCACACCTGCGCATGCACGTGTGGACTACTTGGAGTGCGTGCATATGATGAGTGTCTCTGTGCGCACACCTGCGCATGCATGTGTGGGCTTGGAGTGCGTGTATATGATGAATGTCTATGTCCGCACACCTGCGCACGTGCGCATGCATGTGTGGACGTGGAGTGCGTGCAAATGACGAAGATCTCTGTGCGCACACCTGCGCATGCACGTGTGGACTTGGAGTGCGTGTATATGATGAATGTCTATGTGCGCACACCTCCGCACGTGCGCATGCATGTGTGGACGTGGAGTGCGTGCAAATGACGAAGGTCTGTGTGCGCACACCTGCGCATGCACGTGTGGACTACTTGGAGTGCGTGTATATGATGAATGTCTGTGTGCGCACACCTGCTCATGCACGTGCGCATGCATGTGTGGACTTGGAGTGCGTGCAAATGACGAAGGTCTCTGTGCGCACGTGCGCATGTATGTGTGGACTACTTGGAGTGTGTGTATATGATGAATGTCTGTGTGCGCACACCTGCGCATACACGTGCGCATGCACGTGTGGACTTGGAGTGTGTGTATATGATGAATGTCTGTGTGCGCACACCTGTGCGCATGCATGTGTGGACTTGAAGTGCGTGCAAATGACGAAGGTCTCTGTGCGCACACCTGCGCACGCACGTGCGGATGCATATGTGGACTTGGAGTGCGCACCCCTGCGCATGCACGTGCGCATGCATGTGTGGACTTGGGGTGCGTGTATATGATGAATGTCTCTGTGCCCACACCTGCGCATGCACGTGTGGACTTGCACGTGTGGACTTGGAGTGCGTGTATATGATGAATGTCTGTGTGCGCACACCTGCGCATGCACGTGTGGACTTGGAGTGCTGTATATGATGAATGTCTGTGTGCGCATACCTGCGCATGTACGTGTCGGCTTGGAGTGCGTGTGTGTGCGCACACCTGCGCATGCACTGGAGTGGGTGCATCTGATGAATGTCTGTGTGCGCACACCTGCGCATGCACGTGTCGACTTGGAGCGTCTGTATCTGCACCTGCGCGTGCACGTGTCGATTTGGAGTGTCTGTATCTGATGAATGTCTCTGTGCGCACACCCGCGCATGCACGTGTCGACTTGGTGTGGGTGCATCTGAGGAATGTCTCTGTGCGCACACTTGCGCGCACGTGCCGACTTGGAGTGCGTGCATCTGATGAATGTCTGTGTGCGCACACCTGCGCGTGCACGTGTCGACTTGGAGTGGGTGCATCTGATGAATGTCTCTGTGTGCGCACACCTGCGCATGCACGTTTGGACTTGGAGTGGGTGCATCTGATGAATGTCTGTTTGCGCACACCTGCGCATGCACATGTCGACTTGGAGTGTCTGTATCTGATGAATGTCTCTATGCGCACACCTGCGCGTGCACGTGTCGACTGCGCGTGCACGTGTCGACTTGGAGTGTCTGTATCGTCACAATCAAGAAGAAGTGGCTGTATGAGACGCGAGGTACAATTAATGAGGTTTCTTACTGCATTGCAGTGTAAGATGACTTGCATCAAGATTGACAGACTGAGAAAACACTGGAGAATCTGCAGCAGGGCAAAGGGACAGAGATTGATTCCAAAACTGAAGTGTTGCAAGTCTTCTTTCTCACTGGTGCGATGAATGATGCGAGAGGTGCTTTTTCCTCGGCGAACCTGCGCGGCTTCCATTCAGATGCGGAGTGAGACAGTATGCAAGTTACTCGCATTGGATGGAGAGGATAATGTGTCGCATGCGCATCGTATTGCATACGTAATGTGAGAGGACAAGTGGGTACTCTGAGAAGGGAATGCCAATGGACTCTTCAACGGTCTTGACAAACGAATAGGCCTCGCGATACGACTTTTCCAGAGCCGCCACAGCCTTCGAACCCATTTCCTTCAAAATTACAGGGCAAGAAAATAGATATGGGACTCTATGAGTCGCAAAAGCTCTGCTCACATGGAGGATGAGCTCAAATGGTGCTTCGTGAGCGCACATCGCTTTGCATCGCTCAGATCAAGCTTTCTCAGATGCGACAGCAAGTACAGCTGGTCGATAATCGAAGGCCGCTTCTTCTGCAGGACCTTGTCCCTCTGTACTGGAGAAGTAGCTTGCTCGATGCTAAGAGCGCAGCTGCTGAATGATGGGATTTGTCTGAAAAAATGATGGGATTTGTCCGAAAAAAGTCTCCCATGTGCTTCAGAAGGACCATGACCTTGAAAGGAAAGACTGACTCTCTGGCGATCTGAAGAATCGTCTTCCGGCGATCTGAAGAATCGTCTTCCGGCCTACAGACAACAAGAAGATAAGGGAAAGAGAAAAGTCCACGTAAATCAAGCACCTGCTCACTTTGTTTTCCATACCGAAAGCTCCAGTTGCTTTGAGATAGACATCTTGGAAGCCACCTCAAAGAGCGATTCCAGCATTTCTTTTTGATCTTATCTCAAGACAGCCACATGGAAGATGGTGTCTCCATCCTGCAGGAGAGAAAGGCCATGAACGTTCTGCATCTGAGCAAGTGAGTGAACTGGTCTGACTTTACCTGATTCTGAGCCATCAAGATGCTGTGGAGGTCGTCCAACTCTGGATCCTTCAGCAAATTCTCCAGAAAGCAAGCCTGCATTCGCTCGCAGCTGTGGAGCATTAAACTTCAGGTGGATCGGTGTCATGCCGACCTGATTTACACAGAGCGCAAGACACAAAGATGATGACTGATCCCATTAAGTTGAAGGTTTTACGTGTGTCCTCTCTCACCCAGTTCTGGCAGCCGAGCGAGCTACTACCTCCCTGCTGCAAGAGCATCTGAGTGACTTGATAATCAAAATGTCTGCTCATCACAAAAAGATGAAGGCAGGTGCTCTTGTACTGTGCACAGGATGAAAAAAGCTGTTCAGCTGACATTGCTTTGCGAAATCAGTCCTCCTCACCGAGTCTGCGAGTCTGTAATACTTCTCGCTCTGAAAGGGCCCCAAGTAAGGCGCCATCATATCGAACAAATCTCGGGCCCCAAAAAGCACAGCGACGTGAGATGGCGTCAGATCTTTTTGTGCGAGAGCAGAGGTCCATCACAGGTGAGACGAGATGATCCAATAGACCGTACCTTCATCCAATCCATACCTGCCCTTTCATTCCCAGGAGTTGACTACCGCCGTAGTCGAAGACATGCATAATATGCAATGAACGGCTCCCTCGCCCCGCCGCCTTCCCTCTGTCGTCAGGCAGGCAGGCAGGCAGGCAGGCAGGTAGCAGAGAAAACTTCTGTCTGCCCCCGTGTCGAACTCCGTGTGACCTTATCGGACACGATGCAATAATGCGTGCGACCCATCCAATGGCACATATAATGAATTCACACGTGTGGACAGCTGTGCAGATGTACACGTGTGTGACGGCGAAAGATGGAGGCAGATACAGACCAATACACTGCACACAGCGAGTGGGGCCATCATGAAGGCTACAAATAGTCTGATAGCTCTCTCTTTCTCAAGTCCAGAGCGAGCAAGTGTGCGATCCCGTCCCCTTGGAGTGTTGCCTTTACGACACTAAAGTAACGATCTATCTGACAGAGGCTCACATATCGGTAACCCATCGTGTGCGAATCGCGTACACGAGTAGGCAGAGAGCAATGCTGAGCCGCCATGACAATTCACAGCGGCACGCACGCACATGTAAAAGCTAGATGAGAGACAGACCTAGGCCGTGGTATGTCGTCCCCTCGTGTGTCCCCAGCAACACAGCATATTTGCCATCCAGCTGTAAACAGCCTATTTCAACACAGCACCCAATTCCCCCCCCCACCTACGCACGTACAAAAGCGGATACAGACAGACAGACAGACAGACAGAACAACCCCCACCCACGCATCCATGGAGACACGCTGCCGTTGATGGTGTCGCTCAGTTGTTGCTGCCGCTGTGACGAATGGGGGAAGGCGAAGGCTTTGCGCATGCACGTGTCGACTTGGAGGGTGTGTATATGATGAATGTCTCTGTGCGCACCCCTGCGTATGCACGTTTGGACTTGGAGTGTGTGTATATAATGAACATGTGTGTGCGCACCCCTGCGCATGCACGTGTTGGCTTGGAGTGTGTGTATGTACGCGTCGACTTGGAGGGTGTATATATGATGAATGTCTCTGTGCGCACACCTTGCCTCTGTGCGCATACCTGCGCATGCACGCG
>CDMY01000492.1:0-14971 GCA_001179505.1 Vitrella brassicaformis | reverse complement strand
CGACTTGGAGGGTGTATATGATGAATGGATCTGTGCACACACCTGCGCATGCAGGTGTGGATTTGGAGTGTGTGTATATGATGAATGGATCTGTGCACACACCTGCGCATGCAGGTGTGGATTTGGAGTGTGTGTATATGATGAATGGATCTGTGCACACACCTGCGCATGCAGGTGTGGATTTGGAGTGTGTGTATATCATGAATGTCTCACACCTGCGCATGCACGTGTCGACTTGGAGTCTGTGTATATGATGAATGGCTCTGTGCGCACACCTGCGCATGCACGTTTGGGTTTGGAGTGTGTGTATATGATGAATGGCTCTGTGCACACACCTGCGCGTGCACGTGCGCATACACGTGTGGACTTGGAGTGCGTGTATATGATGAATGTCTATGTGCGCACACCTGCGCGTGCACGTTTTCACTTGGAGTGCGTGTATATGATGATTGGATCTGTGCGCACACCTGCGCATGCACGTGTGGACTTGGAGTTCGTGTATATGATGAATATCTCAATGTCTCTGTGCGCACACCTGCGCATTCCCGTTTGGATTTGGAGTGTGTGTATATGATGAATGTTTCTGTGCGCACACCTGCGCATCCACGTGTCGACTTGGAATGCGTGTATATGATGAATGTCTCAATGTCTCTGTGCGCACACCTGCGCATTCCCTTCTGGATTTGGAGTGTGTGTATATGATGAATGTATCTGTGCACACACCTGCGCATGCACGTGTCGACTTGGGGTGTGTATGTAATGAATGTCTCTGTGCGCACACCTGCGCATTCCCGTTTGGATTTGGAGTGTGTGTATATGATGAATGGCTCTGTGCACACACCTGCACATCCACGCATCGACTTGGAGTGCGTGTATGTCATGAATGTCTCTGTGCGCACACCTGCGCATGCACGCGTCGACTTGGATTATGTGTATATGATGAATGTCTCTGTGCGCACACTTGCCCATGGAAGCGTCGACTTGGATTATGTGTATATGATGAATGTCTCTGTGCGCACACTTGCCCATGCGCGTTTGGACTTGGAGTGTGTGCATATGATGAATGTCTCTGTGCGCACACTTGCCCATGAAAGCGTCGACTTGGAGTGTGGAGTGTGTCTATATGATGAATGTCTGTATGCGCACACCTGCTCATGCACGTGTCGACTTGGAGTGTGTATATGATGAATGTCTGTGTGCGCACACCTGCGCATGCACGCGTCGACTTGGAGTGTGTGCATATGATGAATGTCTCTATGCGCACACCTGCCCATGCACGCGTCGACTTGGATTATGTGTATATGATGAATGTCTGTGCGCACACTTGCCCATGCGCGTTTGGACTTGGAGTGTGTGCATATGATGAATGTTGCCCTGTGTGCGCACACCTGCCCATACACGCGTCGGCTTGGAGTGTGTGCATACGATGAATGTCTCTGCGCGCACACCTGCTCATGCACGCGTCGATTTGGAGTGTGGGTATATGATGAATGTCTCTGCGCGCACACCTGCTCATGCACGCGTCGATTTGGAGTGTGTGCATATGATGAATGTCTGTGTGCGCACACCTGCGCATGCACGTTTGCACTTGGAGTGTGTGCATATGATGAATGTCTGTGTGCGCACACCTGCCCATACACGCGTCGGCTTGGAGTGTGTGCATACGATGAATGTCTCTGTGCGCACACTTGCCCATGCACGTTTGGACTTGGATTATGTGTATATGATGAATGTCTCTGTGCGCACACTTGCCCATGCACGTTTGGACTTGGAGTGTGTGTATATGATTCAGTGAGTAAAGCCAATGGGCGCGGTGAGCGCTTCTACGGAAGGGAATCTCTCCCAACCAACCTCACTGACTCGCCTTGCTTCAGTGTGTCAAGCTACATAGCTTGGAAGCGAACACAGGGAAAAACGGCTAGTAACAAACCCTGATCGGACGCTTCTTGCCCACTGGGCGAGCCACAGCAAAAACGTCAGGCGGTCTTCGAAGACATCCTACATGTCATATTCGGCCAATGAGTGAGATGACGAACACCCAGCAGCAGCAGCAGCAGCAGCGGCCATGGCCAACAGCAGATACGGGGGGAGGCTGGTCATATGATGAAGCGGCGTGTGGCGACCCACGAATTCGAATGTCATGTGGTCGAACTCGACGAGTGGCGTCAGAAGCACTGAATCCGACGCCGGCCTTCGTCGGTTTCGAGACTCTGAACTGATATGTGCATACATGACAGACAGACTCACGGACGGGCAGCTGGCTGCAAGCAAAGAGGCAGACAGCTGGGTAAGGATTTAGTATTCAAAAGCACCTCCCCAAGCAAGCACTAAATTAACGGGTCTAGCGGGCAAATTACTAAACAAGAGTCCGACAGTGTGTCACTACTAACAAGGCGACAATCAGACGCCTGTCCCACCTTTAAAATGGCCGAAAAACAAGCACCTTTACGCTCTGGCTGTAAGCATTTAAACCTTAAACACTCAGAAGGTGAAGACGTCTTGCACCATGCCTATCGAGTCGATGTTCAATCCCCTGAGCACAGGAGACACACATACGCACAAAGTGTTTGCCGCAGGGTTCTATCATGTATGTGTGTGTGTATGCATATAAACATTTTGCTTACGCGAATCCAAGAATGCCTCTGGCGAGTTCGTGTGTGTCGGTGATGGCCTGGAGCTGGATGGTCAGCTCGTGGATTCCCTGAGCACCCTGCACGTGTGTACGCCATGGAAGCACACAAAACATCAACCCGACTGCTGGCATGTCGGTATTGTATTTGTGCGTGTGTGCGTGTGACTGACGGCCGTACGGACCGAGAATGAGAAGTCGAACCAGTGTGGCATGAACCACACGACCCAGTCGCATACGCCAATGCGGAGGATGGCCATTAGCAGCAGAGATAACACCATAAAAAAGAGAATCGGCTGAATAATGAACGAGTTGAGCAGCTCGACTGTGCCTGCAATTGCACGCAAACGACACAGTGGGGTCTCGTGAGCGCATTCATGACATGCCCGCATCCATGGAGCACATGGCCAGTGTGTGCACGTACACGCGAGCACGAAGTCCTGCACACATACACAAACCATGCTGTGTCCAAATCTGTTGATACGCACACTGGGTCACGTACCACATGGTCTCATGGTGTGTGTAGTGTATGTGCTCCTATCTGCTCACTTGGTAGATGATCCTCGGCGGCCGCTCGGGAGTGGACTCCGCCAGCCGCTCAGAGAAGGCGAAAAGGAGCAGGAAGGCATCACATGCGAACCAATACAGCAGCCCGATCGCGATGCCGATCCGCTCCTTCAGGCGCCAACGAAACAGCACAGCCATCTTCGTCGAAAGTGGGAAATGACCTACAAGATGGGCAAGGCAGTGCAGGTGGATACCACAGAGGCGTTTTCTCTTTCGCCTTGGACAGGCAGGCCTTACCAGAGTGCCGGCCAGTGATGTCAGCGACCGGTCTGCCAACCGTACGCAAGAAGGCAGTTTTCTGAGACAGGCCGGTCTTGAGTGAATAGGCAGCTGCACGTACACAAATATGCACGCACACCGCAGCCACAGAAGACGCACGCATTTTTTTCCCCTTACTGCTTCTTCGGGCAGAGGGTCGAATGTGGGGTACGGCCTTGCGGAAGAGGAGGATGAGCGCCAAGGGGATCGGTTTGGCCAGGATGATGGACCTACACGGAGAATCAGAGAAAATGTGCCACCCAGGTAGCAGCCAGCCCGCCCGGCGACACAACCTTTTGATTAGTCATTAGTGTTTGCTTACCAGAGGAGCACGACTAGTTGCCGCAACGTCAGTTGCCAAGCGATCTCATTTCCATTGAAGGCCAACAAGACGGTGTCACCCGCTCCCTGCCTCGGTCGGTCAAAGAACACGGCGCACATGGTGAGGATGCCCAAACTAATGGAGCCGAAGAACAAGGTGCGCTGCACGGCAGTATACCTGACAAAGCATGCGACACACAAAAGACAGGAGCAGACATCTCTATCCGTGTCTTTGTGCGTTTTTTGTTGTCTCTCTCTGTGAAGCAGACGTTGGGTTCAGTATGAACAGCTTGAACAGCGGATGGTCCCGTCTGACCACCTCACGGAACATCTTGCTTGGACCCCACTCAACGTATTCGACTCGCCGGAGAGTCCGGGTCACCTGAGAGAAACAGGGCACATTGTATTTATACACAGCAGCCATGACGCCCCACAGAGTCACCATCAAGTCGACCTCTGCATGCCAAAGGAGAAATAGACATTAGATATATTACAACACACATAACCTACCTATGTGTAACTACCTACCGGCATTGACATCGAGCCACGAGTCGGTCACAGACTTGCGGCGTGCTGCGGCAACCGTTCGCTTCTTTCCTCCTTTGCCGTCTCCTTCGGCCACGATTGACACGGACTTCTTGTAGCCTGTCTTACAGCCCTTGGTCTCACGGTCCACCGTCAGCTTCACGTCAGCTTGTTCGTCGGGTTCTTCACCGAAGTAAGCGTCGATGGGGATTGTCTGGCCAGTGTGCAGCTTTGGCGATACGCCACCGGCGCTGTCGGTGTCACCCTCGATGTCATCCCGCACTGTCGACATGATCTTCTCAAGGCCCGGCTGGACGGACATGCCCGTCTGCAGGCGGTGGATGGACATGGGGGAGTCGGCATCGCCGACCTGCTCGCCCATGTTGGCGAACTGGATATGGCGTGCGTGTCTCGTCGCGTCGGCCGTGTCCTGCTGCAGCTGGGGGCGCCCAATGAGTGCCGGCCGCACGGGCGCCTCATTTACCTCCGCTTGCCCCTCGCAGAGAGCCTCCTGAGCCTTCTGTTCGTCGGCTTCGGCCACCATGCGCTCCAGAATGGCCCGCCAGCGTCTCTGAATGATGACAGCCGCGGCCTGCTGACGCTGCAGCTCCAGCAACAGACGCTGGCGGAGCGCCTCCTTCAAGACGCCACTCCTGCGTCAAGCAATTCAGTAAGTAAGACACGTACTCAATGGGTTACCGTTGGTTGCAGACAGAGGCAGTGAAAGAGACGGGCAGGCAGCCGGCCATTTGCTTGCTTACTTGATCAATTTGACGTCCTTGGGTCGGTCCTTCCAGTCCTTGTCTGGCCCCACCATGGACCGCATGCCTCTGGCATCGACCACAGCCTGGTCACTGGGGGTAAACGACAGCTCTCTGACTCGTGGCTCGTCGACGGGCGTCCGGTCCTCGGAATCCGACCCTCCTTCCGAGCCGACATGTTTGATGATGCGTTTGCGGGGCGACAACTCACCGCTGATGACGAACTCCGAGAGAGACACATCGCTGAGCCCCGACATGGCCTTGTTGGCGATCAACCGGGAGTCTACTGTTTCTTTGGGTTTCGCCGAGCGCCAAGACTCTTTGATCAAGTCGTTCAGCGGCTTCACCGGCTCGTGCACACGACTGCGCAGCTTCGTGTGTTCTGTGGAGGCCGAATACACGGAGACAGGGCTTGTCTTTGTGACCTCCTTGGTAGCCACAGCTTCGATGCTGGTGAAGCCCTCGGTCCGCCCCTTGGTCGGCTCATGCATCAGCTCATGACGGACAGACCTGAGGCAGGCCAGGCAAGGGGGGGACGGGCCGTCCGCCCGCGTGTCAGACTCAGCCGTGGGTGCTAACTATCGGGCGCGGCGCACCTGAGAGTGCGCAGCTCTTGTAGGTGCATGGTGGGCTCTCGCTTTCTGCAGTGAAGATAGATGCCCCCGAACAGGCGGCATATGAAGAAATCACACCACCAGGGATGGTAGGCCCTGCGGGTGCAAGATTGCAAGCCCTTCTGGACACGAGTCCGCTGAAAGTCAGCCAGCCAAGGAGAGAGGGAGGGTACGTATCCATGCATGCATGGACGGCAAGGCAGGCTCTGCTCTACCCACACACAACTCACGCACTCACGCACTCACGAACTCACTTACCGCCGCGTGTCTCGCGTCTAGAAGTGGATCGGTCATCCACTGACCAGACAGACAGACAGACAGACAGAGGCTGTTGTTTGTGTGTTGTGGATTGGTAAATTGTGTTGCTGACAATGTCGAGCAGAATCTGATCTGTGATGCTACACACGGGTGGACAGAGAGAGAGAGAGACGTGAGCAGCGTAGTATGGCCACGTTCATTGCACTTTGGTAGTGTGTTTGCGTACGGATGACGACAGTCGAAGTATATCGATAGCGCCAAACATACGAGGTGGATAGCGATCATGACGAGCACAAATGTCCCCGCGATGTTCTTGACCCATGCGTCAATGTCAGCCATGTTCCTACATCCATGCGTAAGAGCACGGTACCGATTTACGATGATACTGGCTCGCACGATCCTCTCAGTGCTCACTTGAGGGAGTCCCCGGCGCCACCCAGCACATCCTCAATGCTGCTCTCCCGAATCACACTCCTGTATGCACCCATGCAGACGGAAAGGCAACGTCACCTGAAATGCGGCGATGCATCGCCTCTCACCTGAAAAGTGAACTGAAGGATGTCAGGTGACCGCACTCACAGCACAAAGTGGTAGCATTCGAGCGAGCTTCGCTTGTGCGGCACCCTACAAGTGATTATTGATTCATGCATTGATACATGTGCATGCGTGCATGTGTGTGTGTGCGTCCCTCCAAAGAAATGGAGTCCAAAAATGTACCTTGTGTGTCCCATTGGTGCGTCGCGTCGTTCCAGAACCCACACGCCTCCTCCACAGTCACTGTCCGGTTCACTGATGCCGATTGCAGGCGCCTCAGATGGGTCGCAGAGGGCCGCGGCAGGAAGAGACGAAATGGCTCGTCGACGCTGGACGAACGCAGTGCCAAAGCACTGCCACACTGGCGACTCTGAGGGAGGCAAACAAGCAGAGCAGACGAAGGGCAGCATGCTTAAGGCTAGAGATACATTTATGCTACACACCTCCACGGTGAGGGTGCCCTGGGCAGCGCTCTTGATGGTGTTGTTGGTCTGCGTCTCGTTGATCGGAACGTCGCTGTCAGCATAGGTGTACGGATCCTGGGACCAGAAGGTCATCTGTATGCTCTGGGCGCTCTGAGCCCCGCTGCAGCTGGCCGTTGAAGAGTCGACTGATGAGGGAAAGCTCACAGCCACGGGTTGCTGGGCCGTGGTCATCGTCAATACGGGTTGCCCGCTGACTCTGGCCGGGTCCGCCACTTTGATATGTGTGCCTCCGCTTGGGCTGACGACCTCCACGCTGTCTCGGGCAGACGCGGCAAGGCTGCCCGCGAGGCCGTCCCCCAGCCACGCCGTGGACGTGTGGATATCAGATGACATATTATGATATGCGTCGGCCGTCAGCCGTCGACTCGCCTGCGGCGCTGGCGGGGACTTAGCAGTGCGTTTAAGCTGTCTGAAGAGGCCCGCTGCTGCGTCCAGATAATGTTCGACGCCACTGAGAGCCTTGGCTGTCCCCGCTGCAGTTGCGTCGTCTGCCTGTGCGATGGCGTCCTTCGAGATGTTCGCGAGAGAGGTGAATGCCGAGACCGCCGTCGAGGTGTCGTCAATGTCGGCGCTCTCTGCCTCGTCGGCCGCCTCTACCGTTGTCGCAAGTGTGACGGCCGACAGGAGCACCTCAGATGGGGTGCTCGCCACGCCGACGAGACCGCCAGTCGATCGCTCAGTCGCCACCTAACGCACAACATGACGTGCAGGGATAGCAAGCAAAGCACAAGACAGCACGGGGTGCATTCTGGCAACGTGAGTTCATACGGCGTGTCGGTCGTGTCACCTTAGCGATGTCTTTGAGCAGTGCCCTCATGATGACTCGCTTCTGTGCCTTGACGTCGCCATCGGTGATATTTCTTTCAAGCAAGACGCCGTCCATGTCCTTGTTCTTGAGGGCGTTGGCCACCTGGACCGCGCGCACCAGCCGCTCAGCGAAGGCATCCACCGAGTCGATTGGCGGGGCGGTGGGGCCGCCCGATTCTTCTTCATCCAGCAGCTCGTCGATGGCATCACCCACCTGCGTCTCGTTCAGGGCCTGCTCGTCCTATGGTGGGAAGGCAACACGTGAGGGGTCAGTGTCGATCTGAGGCAGGAAGGGATGCGACTGGCTCACTCTCTGCCATGCTCACTTTGAGCTTATCGACGTCATCGGTGATGTCATCGATCAGTGAGGGGGGCGGCGTCGGGGCTACACAACAGTGAAGGACAGTGGCGATCAGACAGACGGGAAGGAATTGGTAAACCGCGCGCTCACCTGTGCCGCACCATGTGTAGTTTGCACCGGCTTCCGTGCACTCGTCAGCGGTCCAGTCCTGGTAGCACGCATACCGCACCGGAGTGTCTGCACATGATGTATCAAATATCAAAGACACTGTCCAGTCACGTGTTTGGCACATGCAATCAGGCGCATCCGACCGACCGACCGACCGACCGAATGCGAGTCTACAGTTGCTGCACACGTTGTTGACTGCACGTATGCAGGACATAGCAGTCACATTAATGGTTAGAGTATATGAAGCCTGCTGACCACAGCCGAAGCCCTCTGAGCAAAAGCAGCTATCAGTAGTGGGGGGTTCCGTCGGTATGCGAACTGACCCATGCAGACAGACAAGCCAATGAGACAGCCAAGCGTGGCTCGTTGTGTCGCTCTCACCGCAGAGCGACCCTGGTATAGGGCACGTCCACCCTGGCTCGACGGTGCAGATTGATGAGCATCCATCTAATGATGCCTCATTGCCATCGTCGCAGGTCTCGTTTCCCACAACAATGTCGTCGCCACACTTGGCTGAGTGACAGACAGACAGACAACATGCAGGCAGCAACCACACACAGCCCTGTCGTCTCCCTGTGTGCTTACGAACGCATGGTGATCCCGGCGTCGGACACAGCCAGCCTGATTCTATGCCGCAGCTACCGCTGCAGCCATCGCCTAGACGGAGGAGGACACCACATCGTGAATGCAGACAGACGACAGAATCAATGCGCTGGCGTGTCTCGTCTGCAGTACCCGCCGCTTGACACACCATTGTTTATGCCCCCATCGTCACACTGCTCGTTTCCCTTCAAGAGGCCATCGCCGCAGATTGGTGCGCAAAGCTCCCCTGGCGTGGGACAGGTCCATCCCTCCTCAATCTGGCACGCATCAGAGCACCCGTCGAGAGACGCGGTGTTGTTGTCATCACATTGTTCGGAGCCAGCGAGCAGTCCATCGCCGCACACTAGAGCTGAACGGGAGAAAAAAGGAGCCGGCAGAGGGGCGGCGATTCCCACATCAGCACGCATGCTGCTTTCACACAACATGTTTGTTGGTATTTGCCCTACGTGAGCACAGCTGGCCTGGCGTCATGCACAACCACCCATCTTCCTCTTGGCATGTAGCGGAGCATCCATCCAAGGATGCCTCGTTGCCGTCGTCACAGGTCTCATTGCCCGAAACAATGCCGTCGCCACACACTTGTGGCAGAAAAACTTCTGCAAGTGAAACGAGCCCCAATCGCGCGCAGTGTGTCTCGTACGTGCAGTAAACGTGAAGCGTGGACTGACCAAAGCAGTCAGTGGCGCATTGACAGTCGCGCACGGCCGAGTCGATTGACGTCATGGCTGAGGGCACCCACCCTCCCTCCCCATCCTCCTGTGGTCCCCACTTGAGGCAACACGTGCCGTCGCTTTTGTTGAAGCTGAACCCACTGCACGAGGGCTCCACTCGACACGTGTAAGCACACGATCCGAAATCATGCCCAGGCACACCCATCCAGTCCTTCAGAGTGCCGCCCGTCAGAACCGTGTCGTTCATTCTCTGCATTGTGTCGCACCCTGCACGCACACCAGCGACGGAGAGACAACGCATTTATCGTTCGTCTTTTCGCGCTGCAGTGTCACATGTGAGTGACCTGGGATGATGTTGAATTCGATACTGGCCGATCCAGGGGCGATGGGGCTGTTGGAGAAGTCCTTTGCGTTTGACGAGGGGCTCAGTGCGATCGTTACCTTCCCCGTAACGAACCACGGAGGACTCTCGTCCATTCGTAGCTGGCGAACAAAAGACAGGTGACACTTGGTGATTCAAATGTGCGCGCGTGTCTGACTGACTCACCAAGAGGCGGAAATGTGTGTCCCACGGGGGCCAGGTCGTGCCGATGCCATTGGATTTCTTCTTCAAGACGGCAGATCCCCCACCGAAGCCCAGCTCGCCAGAGATGGAACAGTTTTGCCCAGTGACCTCGAGATCACTGGGGTCAAAGTACTTGATGGGTTCGCTCAGGAAGATGTCCACGTGCATGTGAATGTTCTTCGAGTGGTCATAGAAGGCGTTGAGAGTGCCGCCGCCCAGGATGGCTCCCGATCCGTCCACTTTGCGCACCAGAGACAGCCTGGGAGCGGTGACGTCTGCAAGCATCAATGCGTTATGTATTGTTACGTGCTTTCGCTACCTACTGTGTATGCGTGTATGCACCTGTCCTCTCGGCGCATGATCGCGTGCTTTTGACTTTACTGGGATCGACAGGGCCGCTAAAATCGGGGTCTTCATAGATGTGACAGGCTGACGGGAGGGTGCCGCCTCCCGGCAAGCCGCTCACAGCTTCGAACACATAAATCTGGCATGCAGGCCGGTCCTTGCACAACCTGGACACACACACACACACATGCCCAATGTGTCTGTGAGGCACTTTGACTGTCTGCCACCAACGAGACTGTACCTGCCGCAATGCCACCAACTAGAAGGGGGGAAAGAAGGGAAGAGAGAGAGAGCGGGAAACGCGTGTATGTATGCATGTATATATCCGTTTGAATTGGTGTCTCCACGCGTGCATGTGTACCTGTATGCGCTCAGTGTCTCTGAAGGATCCACACTTTTGTCTTCACTCCACGCCATGTGGCAACCTGATACGTGGGGCATGCACCAGTCCAGGCCGGTAGAAATGTTGCTTATGTACATGGTGCCAACCAGAGTAGAAAATGAGTTTGTTTGAAGCTGTGTTTTGCTGCCCATCGGCCGTGCGCGTAAACACCATGTCCTTCACCTGTAATGTGACCCACCCCGGCTGCACGGCCCTTATCGTCTCCTTGATTTCGTGTGTGCCGGTCTGTTGCATCGACGCGACGGCTCCCCCCACCCCTCCAATGGTCTGCCAGCTGGCTGGGTTGGTGAAATCGACGTCGAAACTCAGGTTGTTGATCGGGTCCGAGAAGGTCAGGTTTACTTCGAACACCTGATCTGCAGGCGTCGCAGGAAAGGCTGTGGCCGTTCGGATCATGACGGTGGGAGCATCAACTGAAGCAGAGGGACAACCACAAGGGTCGCTGAAGGTAGCAAATGTATCGATTGGGTCTGACCACAGGCGCTCTCTCTTTTCTCACACTGCACACAGGAAGGAAGGAAAGAGACGAGACCAATCAATGCCTGCAAGCACATGTATATACGTCCATCCTTTCGGTTGCTTACGATGGCAGGACGGGAGGTAGAGTGGGCACTTGACACCATGACCAGGTCCCAGGGCTCGTCGTATTCAGCCCCTTTGACTGACACGACCCCCCATCCATGTGACGCGTCCCTGAACGACGCAGGCAAGCGCGCTCCACACATTATCACATCAATGATCATGTAGCTCAACTACCAGGGCTCTCTGTTATCCCAACGAACCTCCCACGACCCAGCTGCAGCCCCATTCCAATCCCAATCACCCCCTGGGACCCACCCACAGCGTTCTGTCGCAAAACAGCAAGCGACACAGGACCAATCTATGCATGCATACATGCATAGGCTTGTGCGCGAATGACCTGTTGCTGTTCCTCCGAGATCCGGCATCTTATCCGGCTGCTCAGTCGGCCAATCTCCCAGCTGACAAGCGCAGATACCAGGCAGGCGACACACCCTAGCTGGCGATGACATGTAGCTGTTTACTCTCTTGAACAAGGTCCAATATGATAGACCAGTCTCCCCTTGTGAGCGGAGGTACTCCGCCAGCCACCTTGACTCGTAGTCATCGTCAATAACCAGCTGCAGCCAGACAGACAAGCGAATAGATGGATGCGAATTCAGTGCGTGCCACCAGCGCGATCACTGACCACGTCTCCATTCATATCTTCCTTTGCCATTTCGCAGGACTCTCGCAAGTCATCGTACTTGCGGGCCTGCGCAGCGTCAATGTAGTACCAACTAAGCAAGAGCCACAGTGTCACCCACGCAAGACACACACGCAAAAGAAGCCTTAGACCCCACATGGAGCGCGCTGGGCAGATGTACCTGCAGCTATGGGGCCGATGGAGCCACGCGCTGGGAAAGTCTGGCGTTCCATAATACTTCTTGGGCGGCGCAAGAACCGTCAATAGATACGAAAGGAAAACGACCAGACAGACAAGAGCCGATAAGATGCCCATGCGGGAGAGAAGAGGGGAGAGAGAAGAGGGGAGAAGGAGCTGCGTTGGGGGCATCTCGGGGCCGGAGCGATCCGGGACCAGCGACGGCCAATGTGTGTTGTATATACAGGCAATGGGACCTTGAACCCTATGGCCGAGCCGGAGTTACAAAGGAAGGTTTACAATAAGTTGCTTTCAAAGTGCCTTTAATTGCTGCTGCCTCCTGCCTCCGGCCCCCAGCATAGCAGCTTGTTTGACACCCATCTGCACCCTATGGCGATCTGATAAGACACTTGCATAGGTTTTCTAAGTGCTTTCATTCACTGGCTTTAAAGACTGCTATATCTCGGCGCCTCCTTTCTTTCAAAGATTTAAAATAAGTTGCTTTCAAAGTGCCTTTAATTGCTGCTGCCTCCTGCCTCCGGCCCCCAGCATAGCAGCTTGTTTGACACCCATCTGCGCCCTACAAACCCTTAACCTTCCTTTGTACAGGCAATGGGACCTTGAACCGTATGGCCGAGCCTCCGGCGAGGACTAGGGTTCAAGGTCCCATTGCCTGTATATACAACACACGCTCGGCCGTCGCCTGGTGGCAGAGGAAGAAGTGGTCGCCCAGTGCGTCGATAGTCGCCCCGCACGTGCATGTGGACGACAGGTTGGCGAGGGGGAAGGGGAGGCCGAGGGTAAGGGCAGTGGTCATGCGGTAGGCGTAGTTGTTCAGGCACTTGCGCTTGTCACCTCGGGTATAGGCGGGGATGGCCGACAGCCAGCCAGACGACAGAGGCCCCAGGCAGGAGAGGAGGCGGCATCGATCACGGCTGCCAGCCGGGAAGCTCTCAAAGAGCGTGTCAAAGTCTTTCTTCGCTGTTGTGAAAATTGACTTTCACAGAAGCATGAGCGATCAGAAAATCTGATCTGGAGTCGGTAATGTACGTGCATAGACAACGAACACGATCGTGGAAACACAAGGGAACCGCACGACATGAACGGCCGCAGCATCCAGACACAAACCAAACCGACAATCTGACATCATCACAGGCGACAAGCAGCTCAAACGCCAGCAGGACACCATGTAGGCCAAACCCAAACCACAACCTCAGCTCCAAAACAAGCCCCTCATGGCCGGTCCTGGCAGATGAACGTGCGGGTTTGCGCCCTGTAGGGCCCTCGAGAGATGAGGTCCTCAGGAAACAGACCTGCGCGTTGCTGTGTCCGACCATCGGCCGCACGATGCGCGCGGCAGGACACTTGAAAAGCATTCCATCGCATCAATGCCACCGACAAACACTGCCTTCAGTGGTTCATGACACCCTCATGAAAAAACACACGATCTTCTGCAGAGCTGGCGGGTCGTGGAACGCGGCGTCGCGCTAGGCGGCGAAGCAGGGTGAGAGTCTTCCCACCCTAACAGCCGAACGTCTCCGCCGCGAGGGGGATGAATGTGTAGCCCTGCTGCCGACAGTTGGCCCCATACTTGCGCTCCTTCTCCCTCTCCCCCGAAGCCGCCACGGCACCGCCCGGCAGGCGGCCATTGGTGCGATTGACGGAGCGGTGGTGGGGGGTGGAGTTGTCGGGTCGGCAGGGGTGGCGGACGGTGACGTCGGCGAGGATGCCCTCACCGTCCACAGTGAAGAAGAGGTCCATGCGCTGGCTGTTGGGGTCCGAGTCGGGTGGGGTGATGCCGAGAGAGCGGAGGGGCACCTCTGCCACGACCGGAATGCCGACTTCCGCCAGGATGGACTTGAACACGTCCAACAGGGTGTTGTGCTTGAAGACGCGCTCCGCCGTCGCCTGGTGGCAGAGAAAGAAGTGGTCGCCGAGTGCGTCGATGGCCGCCCCACACGTGCATGTTGACGACAGGTTGGCGAGGGGGAAAGGGAGGCCGAGGGTGACGGCAGTGGCCATGCGGTAGGCGAAGCTGTTGAGGCACTTCCGGTTGACGCCGCTCGACTGGCCAGGGATGGCGGAGAGCCAGCCAGACGACAGGGGCCCCTGGCAGGCGAGGAGGCGCGCCCGCTCCCGGCTGCCGACGGGGAACGACTCGAGCAGCACAGTGAAGTCCTGCTTGGCAAGGGCCTCGCTCAGCCGCTGCTGCAGCCGAGCGTGAGGGCGGGCGATGAACTGCGAGACGGGGGGAACGGCGGCCGAGGGGATAGAGACGAGGAGATCGGTGCGGGCGGATGCAGCTTGGGCGAGCCAAGGCAGGGCCAAGAGGGCGGCTTCGGTCCCAAGCATCCAGGAGTGCCCACGAAAACGATCCCACACGTCCCCCACAGTAGCAGCCACCGAGCCCAGATACGCAGCCGACGCCACACGCGCCGTTGACACCAAACCGAAGCCCCCCAGCCGGATGGGGAGCTGCACCTGCCGTCGCGCGGACAAAGGCAGGGCGCCCGCGCGGGAGATGCGCTCGAATGCAGCCATCTTCGCGTCATCGTGAGCACGGGCGGTGGCGAGGAGGGAGGGAGAGGGGGCGAGCAGACGACACCAATAGAGGAGACGGGGAGATCCACAGTAGCGGAGCAGCAGGTTGGCGCCTTGGACGGCAAAGTCCCAGCTGTCGCTGGAGAAGGCGACGAGCGCGTCGAGCAGACGCTGATGGCCGGCCACAATGGCCTGCAGAGTGCGGTCCTCGAAGGCAGGCGTGCCAATCGGGGC
>CDMY01000491.1:42862-66880 GCA_001179505.1 Vitrella brassicaformis | reverse complement strand
GCAGGCACAGCATCCACTTTTCTATGTGCATGAATGTGTGTGGGGGTGTGTTACATGTGTGTGTGTGTGTGTGTGTGTATACCTGTGTTGCTGCTGAGGGTGTATCACTACATGACTGCATGATTACATGATTACATAATTGCATGGGAGAAGGCGAGAAGATCGACTCGACCATCCTCACTCGTGTGCATGTCTTGCCGCTTGTGCATGTGCATGTGTATGTGTATATGTATGTGTATGTATATGCGTCGTCTACTCACTGAGCACTGTTGCAATGTGATTATCCTTCTGTGGTGACGTGGTCGGTTGGCCGAGGTCAACCGGGCGTGCCAGCAAAGAAGGAGGGGAAAAGGCAGAGTGCGTAGTTGGGAAAGACGTGGGGTCCGAAGCGGCATGACGTGCTTGTGAGCGAGAAAGCATGGACATGGACGATGGACGCCCTGCGCCGCCTTTCAAAACACGCATCTATCTGCGGGAGAGGGATACGTGTTCATGTATGTGTTCGTGTTCGTGTATGTGTGCGTGTTTGTGCATGTGCGTGTATGTGCTTACGTGTCATGAGGGAGTGAGCACACTCAAGAGATGACAGTGGCAGGCAAATCAAGCCACACGTGCGGTCGGATAGAGGCAGTCCGACTGCAGCCACGAGAGAGATTCGGTGTACCAACCATGTCAGTCAGCATGATGGAAGACGGGAAGAGAAAAAGGGCGGCACGCGTTCGGGGTCGTCGGTGATCTCACGCGCGATTTCAGACCAACTCGTCTCGGTGCTGGATCCGCGTCTGCTGCTGGGATGCTACTTCGCCTCGGTAGCATGAAGCTCGCCCAGCCATCACTTTGATCACCTCCCCTTGGCGTCGTATCGCTTGGACGCTCTGTCCTTGACGCCATTGCGTTAGACAGGCTTGTAGGCACTGTGAATCCCAGTTCCGAAGAGCCCTGAAACGACACACAGACAGACAGAGGGCGACTTGAGCGCACAGATCTCTTGACAATGTGACTGGTGGTGCTCACCATGTGTGGATGTTGTTGGTGGCGATGCGACGATGCTGGAAGGTGAAGGTGGGACGCCCACGACCACCACCGTTGATAGGGGGACCGTTCTTGGGACGCGCATCATGAGAAGGCGGAGGGGCAGAGAAGCCAAGGCAAGGGGGAGCCAGGCACCCGAACACTGGTCAGAAACACAACAGCAAGAAGTCGGAGGCCATCGCCTTGCCTGAACAGCAGAGTCGCCATCGTGTTTTTGCATGATGAGGGGTAGTGAGTGACCACAATGGGTTTCTGTGAGGCTACGTACCCGAGGGAAGCTGAGGGCATATCATCAGAAGGCGAATGAAGAGGCTGAGTGAGCTAAGCCCGCACAGGCT
Source organism: Vitrella brassicaformis (assembly GCA_001179505.1). NCBI lineage: Eukaryota > Vitrellaceae > Vitrella > Vitrella brassicaformis. Next base: position 65,510 of record CDMY01000491.1, on the reverse strand, counting down.
ACAGTGTTTACAAACGGTCGGGAGAGGAACTCGACGAACAACAAATCCCGGGACTCGTGCTTGGACTCGTGTGCACTCGCGAGGTGCTGCGACGTCATGTTGCTGTGGCACGAGTGAAAACACACATGAATGACAGCTTCAGCAGGGTGCCAGGACTCCCACGCCTGAGAGGAAGACGCGCTGCACAGCAGCCGGTCCTGTATCCATGCGAATGGTCATTGGCGGGTTGGGCCATTCGGATAGCGAAGCGGAGGAAGGAGTTTTTGTCACTGTCTGTGATCTTTCTCAGCGGATGTGTTGATGTACACGTGAGATGTATCATGTGTCATATTCATGCGCCTTCCGCACCCTGCAGTCGACAATGGTGCTGTTCGGAGCCCAGCAGTTGAAGGGAGGGAATGCTACAGGGTGGCATGAAATGACACACGGACAGTTAACACACGAGAAGAAACATGACACTGAAGAGCATTTCACCTCATCATTGATGATATACCGCTGCGCTGATGAAGGGAGGGAGATGTCAGCATCTCTGCCGTGTTCTAGAATTGAGCCACTATCGGCGGAGAGCTACGGGCGGTGGGGGGACGAGGCAGCTGCCCTTCTCAACCGTATGGCCCGGCACATGCGGCCACCTGTCTATATGGAGGAGGGCGATGTGGAGTTTTTTCGTGAGACAGCAGTGGAGAGGTGGTGGGCTCGACTTAGTGTGCTGCTGCAAAAGGGCAACGCACACATGGTGCGGAGCAGGGCGTGGCGGGCAAGTAGGTGGAATGGGCAGGAGAGGGCGGGTTTTGCTGAGGGGCTGCCGCTAGAGCGGGGGCCTTTCCACCCTCGTTGATTGCAGGGTGTGGGTGGGTGGAGCATGGGTAGGTAGCGAATGTTTTGATCGTTGCTGTCAATAGTTTAGATGCGAACATGTAATCGACCGTCCCAGCGCATGGACACACGGACAATCTTACCCTTAACCACGAATTGAGCAGCTATGAAACTGACATGCCAAGTGAGTTTTTCAGTAGCTGCGTTGGGTTCGAACTCGGGACAATTCGGATCACGACAGGAACTCCTCCGCCACTCAGATAAGCGGTCTGAGGCGTAAGGCGCGCCCTTCACCGCACTGATCCTGCTCAAACGTCAGGCCTCCTCACATTTCTCAAACACTCAACTCGGCCCCGACCCTGTGGCGGTATTGACTCGAGTGGCGCTAAGCGGTCTGAGGCGTAAGGCGCGCCCTTCACCGCACTGATCCTGCTCAAACGTCAGGCCTCCTCACATTTCTCAAACACTCAACTCGGCCCCGACCCTGTGGCGGTATTGACTCGAGTGGCGCTTTCAGTAGCTGCGTTGGGTTCGAACTCGGGACAATTCGGATCACGACACGAACTCCTCCGCCACTCAGATAACCGGTCTGAGCCGTAAGGCGCGCCCTTCACCGCACTGACCCTGCTCAAACGTCAGGCCTCCTCACATTAGGGAAGGACAAAACAGGAGCAAGATCGGGGAAAATGATGTTAAAACTGAATGAGCTGGCATTGGACTGTTGAACTGTTGATTCAATGTTGCTTGGTGAAGCTTTTTCACGCTCCAGTGTGGCCACTCGGGCCCTCTGGAGGTTGGCATAGTGTCCGTCGTTCAAAGTTACATCACTCACCCATTCTACTACTAGACACCGCTCCATCGGCACAACCACAAGCCGACCCGGGAGCACCGCCAACGCGATCTTGTCAACAATGACATGGGTCGAGACATGGGTGTCAACAATGCATAGTGACGCTGTCATTGTGCACGGATTCCATGATCTTCTTTCAGGACCCTCTACCAACCTGTGCACACACGACACCCACGGACACCGAGCATACAAGACAGACGCGTACACGCACCCCCACGACATATACCTGGCACACCACCTCCCCCGGCCCAGGGGAGTATGCAAGCCGGGCAGCCCTGCCGCCATCAGGGTGAAAACGAACTGGCCTTTTACGAAATCCAGGGGTAGCCAAGGGAAACCTTGGTGTGCCGGACACCCGCCCTGGTCTCTGCCTCGTTTTTGCAGGGCTGCTAATCGTTTCCATGAATGCATTTCATGCGTTCATAGGAGACGCGAATGAATGAATGAATGAAAAAATGAACGCTGTCACTGTCACCAGCACGGATTCCATAGATCTTCTTTCCTTCCGAGATCGGAACAGAGTCTTTAGGATAGTATCGGCACTGACTGACGATTAAGTTCGCTGTAAGTGTAAGTGGACTTGTGTAATGACTTGGACTTTTGCTGATGCATGTGCTGCGCTGTACGGACATGCCATCAAGTTGAAGGAGGGGCAACGCTTTTCATTGATCGATCAGACACAACCCACTCGCAACCGTTTTGATCTATCAATCACACGAGTTACTCACTATAGGGGTATATATCAGGAATGTCCCCCGTCCAGTCACAGCCATACTCGGAGCAGACGAGGCCGTCACCCTCCTCATCAACGTATGCAGCACCACCACAGGCCTCACACACATACACCACCTCATCCTCACTCGTATCATACTGATTCTCAGGATCCTGCTGCATATCCAGCCACTCACGCATGTCCTCCTCGCAGCCACAGGCGTCGGCGCGGCCGTCCTCGTCCTCCTCGTCTCCGCTATCATTGTCTCCTTCACCATCCACAGATACGTGCTCCTCCTCTCCGCTATCATTGTCTCCTTCACCATCCAAACATTGACTGCAAGGACACACAAACAGCTCTCCATCACGTGAAGTCTCGTGTATCCTCACCTTACTCAGTGGCATTGGCGGGGGCAGACGCAGAAGGCTGGACAGATGCCGCAGCGGCCTTGGGCCGTGCGGCCCCGCCAGCCGACAAGCCTTCGTCTGTGTAGAGACACACACGCATACACGCATACTTGTCGAGCAGAAGTCGGGTATGTACTTACATTTGCTCATGTCGCTCTTCTCACGTCCCAGTGGTTTCCCCCCTGCCTTGGCCTTCGGTGCAGCTGGAGGGACCATCGGCTCGGTGCTGGATTGGGAGGCTGCCAACGAGGCGCTCGGCTGCTTGGACGGAGGCGGCGGGAGCTTCGGGACCACGGGGGCTTTGCTTTTGGCTTTCGCCGCTGGTGCCTCCTGCCCGCCCCCTGTGGTGGCCTTGACCTTCCTGGCCTCTGCACAGAACAGAGACACACAACGCACTGACACATCAGACCGGGCACAAGCCGCTGCTCACTTGGCGGATTCTTTGCATTTGGATACGCAAGCAGACTGGCATTCTCTGCGGCTTCCTCTGAGAAGCCTTGTCCAATCATCTTCTCCTTCAACTCGATCCGAGCCTGGTACCGACTCTTATGTGGCCGCTTCTTCTGCGGGGGCCCAGCTGGTCCTCCCTCCGTCCCGAACAATGCGTCACCATCTGTGTCATCAAAGACACATCACAGCAGAAGGCAGAAGACTTGGCTTGCTTGCTCGCACCTTTGCCCTGCTCAAGCAGCTCGTCCTCCTCCAGGTCGATGGCGGTGGCTTCCGTTGCACCTTCCTCACCCCGCGTGGCTGTCTCCGTGGTCGGCTGGCCTGCAGCTGGCTGAGTGTTCGGAAACATCTCGAGCATGACAGACGACGACACCTGAGAATAAGTATGATGCCCGGATGATCGCATGAGAGAGTCGCTATTTGTGTCACTTACCTGCGGCTTGGGCGGCCCTTCAGTCGACGCTAATTTAGCGTCTCGTCGATCAAAAGAAACTTTTGATTCGCTCTTTTAAGAGCGCTCCCACACGGCTGGAAAGTGTTCGGGGCTGGATACTGTGCCGTATTAGCTCGTAGTCCCCATCACTTGTTCCGAGGGCTGCAATAGTGTTGGCAACCCTTGCATGCGCCGTGGCCGTGGCCGTGGAGACCAATAGAAAGGCACTGGGAATAGAGAGAGGAAGGACAATTCTCTTGACCGGGAGGGACGCTACGGCGCTCATCGGGGTTGGGCTGTTGCTTGCAGAAGCTCAGAGCTTGATGAAGCTCTTGGGCAAGCGACAGGGTGCGGTGATCGGAAGGGGAGAGTAAGATGGGGATGGAATGGCGAGCCGTGGGCGAGGAGGGGCTTTGGGACATGCTCAATACGGTCTTGGATAGCTGCAACGCAGAGGAAAACAACTTTTGATAGAGTGACATGTTGACGTGAGTAGCCCCTGTGGACTCGTTTGGTAAATGGATTCTCTTGAGAGAGGAAGCTCTGCAGCCCATCCAAGCCCTGATGACAGTGCACCAAATTCGTACAACAGCAACACTTCATTACTGCACTAGCGTGTATGTGTAGTGGAGAGACGACACAAAAGAGCAGAGAAACCAACGGTATGGTGGAATGCAGTGGAGAGACGCCAGATTATCATTTGTGCGAGACATTGAGGAGACGGCCTCGTGCTGCCTTTTTTCGCCGTTGCTTTCTGCCTCCGCCTGCAAAGTTGTTTGTTCTATCTACTGAGACGGCGTTGGGTGCTCAGGGACACATTTTTTCGTGGGGAAGACGTGCGGCGGTCTTTTCTGGTGCTTTTTTCGCCGTTTCTTTTGCTTTTCTTGTGCCCAGCGTGCTCCATTGGGTTTCGTTGGCTGGTGTGTGACCTCCTACGTGCCTTCTGCAGTGTCCCTTTGGTTCTCGCTCTGTTTGTCTTGTGTTCACCGCTTCTGGTGCTGTTTTCACCGTTTTTTTCGCTCCTCCTGGACGCCCCTGAGGTGGGGGGGTCTGCTGTGTGCTGCTGGTGTGCTCAAAAGGGTGCGGGCAATGGTTGGAATTTTTCCCACGGGTTTTCATGAAAAAGCTTGCCAAAGCTCGCGTCAAACAACAACCCATCCGTCTAGTGCTCTGGTTAGGGTGCTCCCTGAAACTCTCGCATCACGAAATCGAAAATGACACACGTTCGCGGGTCTATGGATGCCCCCCTCTCATCCGAGAGAGCAGTGGACTGCATCGGAACGCTAGACGAGCCCGTCGTCGACACTATCGTACGAGGCCGTACATCCAGCCTGTGTCTCTCCCATCCTTCTCACATGTGTGCTTAGATGCGAGATCTCCGCAGCGTCGGCAAGAAACTGTACTACGTGATGCTGCCGCGCTCTCGATCCGAGGCTGGCGCTGGGCTAAAGCAGTGTAGGCAGGACCGGTGAAATGGCGGGTTAAGAAGTCCCCCTGTGCTTGTGGTGTGCAGGGGATCTCTGGGGACCGCTCTTCCTATGCCTCATCCTTTCGATGTATGCAACCCACGCCGTGCCACCCACGCTTCCTTTCACGTGTGTTTTGTCCTAGCATTCTGTGGGCAAATGCCCCAGAGAATCAGCAAGAGGTGGTATTCGGCCTCGTCTATGTCATTGTGTGGCTGGGTGCTGTCGTGGTGACATTCAACGCCCTGCTGCTTGGTGGAAAGATGTAGGAAAATGTCGTGCCAGTGAAGTTCATGATTAATTTGGTTCGTGTTCATGCAGATCTTTCTTCCAGAGCGTTTGCGTCCTCGGCTACTGCATCTGTCCCCTTGTCCTGGCAGCGTTTGCGTGCCTCTTCCTTCCCTCGTCGATCGGATCTATCGTCAAAGTGAGGGCTGTCACGGTGGCACTTCACCACACGATACGCCCCGTCCTGTGAATCTCGTCCACTGTATCTGCAGTTTATCCTGATGCTTATCGCCCTCCACTGGGCGACTGGAGGCAGGAAGCGATCACAGACACAATCACGAACATGGTGACTGTTTTTCATTTCATCTCTTCAGCTTCTGTCGGATTCATGTCGGAACTCGTTGCCGAGGACCGCAAGGCACTAGCAGTCTACCCCGTGTGGCTCTTCTACGTCGCAATCGCGTGGCTGATCCTGCTCAATTAGTGAAAGATGGATCGATTTATGAACGTGAGTCTGTGTACACCTGCATTAGAGCTGACGTGCTCAATTGATGAAATTCATGTAAGTGGATGCTTCAAGCCTCCCCGACGCAATTATTGAGACAACCTCATGGAGGCTGTTGAGAGGAGGGATAAAGGCGACAAGCCAAAGCATACTTATCCTTTTCCGTCCTGCCGAGGGACTGCGTAGAAAAGTGCGAGATGATTGCAGCTGGTGTCTCACCGTCGGTCCAGGTGTCTTCCAGCTGGTTGGAGACATGCTTAGTTTTCCCGTCATGTATACACGTGACAGATTGAGTGACATCTCCAGCACCGTAATCATATGTCCAGATCGGAGAAATTATAGAATCGGCCCGCATGGGGTTTCAACGATGACTGCATGCCCACTCTCTCCAGTTCTAAGGAAGGTCCAGTACCTTACGATAATGTGGGCAGTGTCTCAGCGATACAAGAGGCACGAAACGAATCGAGTGTGTCAGCACGCACATACAACCGATGACACAGCAAGCATAGTTATGCTTCCACAGGCAGCAACGAATCAAAGGGAGGGTCATACACCCCACCAACCACGGCATGACACGCAAAGCAGCAGCCCAATAGACAGGCTGTCAACACAGATGGCTGCTATGCAGTATGTACTCAAACCAACAGTGACCCTCCGCCCATTCGATGACAAGTCGGATGTGACGTCATCAAACAGGTCAAGGCAGCACGCCTAAACTACCCATACCTGAAAAGCACTTCATACGACTTGTATGTGATGCCATACGAGGGCGTGCAAGAGACAACTTGAATGACTGGATCTGCAAGAGTCTGACCCGAATGGCGTGTTTTTGAAGGGCGATGGACCGGCCAAACTCGAAGCTCTCTTGGGGTACTTGCTAAAGCAATTCGGTCAGAGTAGTTTCCCAGCACTCGTCAAGAACGAAAAGATGAAAGCCTGGAAACCGAATCCAGAGCACGACTTCCGGCAATCATTCGACGAGTTGCCGACATGAGTGACCAAAACAGACAAAAGAAAACTGTCACAAATCGACACACACCACCATGAGCACCAGACGTGTGCCATCCGCCTAGCGGAGATGGATGCGTCGGCGGGCGTGTGGCATGGGACCGAATGAGACATACGTGAATGAATGTCATACCAGGGCTCCTTGTCACCGTCCGCCGGGCGCCTGGGCACAAACCAGACAAACGACTCGAGGGAGAGAATGGCACAGGAAAGGGAAACTCCGCAAAAAGGGGCTTCGAGCACTCAGACGCCGAAGACAAACGCAACCAACACTTCCATCATCCGGTAAGGATGTTCAACGATGCACGTCAGCCAACCCCCCCGTACATCAGCATGTGGTCGATGATAAATTGATGTTTGATGCAGCTAGCGTGTTGCGGGAGCAGTTGACCTGAAACCCAAGCGAATGGACAAACATGAGACTAGGCCTTCGCTAGCCGCCTAGGGCATGCGACGGGGCATGCACACGGCCCTGAGGAAACTCCAGCGCGCACATTAGACCATGGCCTTACAGAATGTACGTATTCGCACACACTCAGCCGGCCAGCCAGTACACTCGCAGACGCCCACAAGGCACGACCCTCACAGAGGCACGACCCTCACAGAGTAGGAAAGGTATCCTAGCAGACAGAGAGCAGAGGAGGTCGGTCCAGAGCTGCGCAGCCGGACACACACACGGACACGGATCTCCCCCAGTCGCCTTCGCAGGAACGAAAGCTCAACTAAGACGCTTAATGCGCTTAATGAACGGATGGGGCAGAGAGGCTTCCTCACTCACTGCGCTTGTCTTTCCAAAGGAAGGGCGTGCGCTCAGAATTCGCTCACTCTTCATAGGCATCGGGAGCTGCTCCTTTGAGCTCCTTCATTACCATATCCGAAATGAACTTGTGAACCCTGCCGCGATGCTGCAAGTGAGAGAAGAGAAAACATCTTGCCTCTCCTGTGCCACAAATGGGGCCCGGCAGTCCCTCTCCGAGTTTGGGAGAGGAGCTCGTGCTGCCAGCACTCCATGAGGCTTTTGCGTGGTCACAGAACAAACATGGAGTTGGACATAGAAAAGGAATTGTTGGGACATGTTCGGTCCACCTGCTCTTTCCATTCCTTCTCTCTTGAGGGCCCTCCTTCGCAGCTTGTTGGCCTTGACATAGCTGTCAAAATAGCTCTCCTGCACATTGGAAAGGTTTCGTGAGTCACCGCATCTTTCCTTTGTACGTCATTCACGGGGATTTCTGGGCGAGGCCGAAGCTCCGATTCAAAATGCGCGAAGTTGCATTGTGCCCCACGGAAGCACTCTGTTTTCAGCCATGGACACCTGCAAGAGAAGGCAGCAACAGGTCACCAGTATCTTCGCGTCCACTCTTCGCTTACATTTTGGTCTTTTCCATCATGGCCCGAAGCCGCATTTTAGTACGGAGACAATCGTCGTCACCCAACAATACCTCCTCTCCCATAATGGAAAACAGTAGGCGACGATCGTTTTTGGACTTTTTTTTGCGAAACGGTAGGCCCGCAAAAAGTATCGTTTACACGGAAGCATGGGCGACCAGCACGTCTGATCTAGAGTCGGTATGGATTTGCACACGCAAAGACACAAGCGATCGCAGAAACACATGCGCACCATACGGCATGGATGATAGCAGCACTCTGATATAAACCGAACAGCCCATCAAACGCAATCACACAAGCGACTATCATATGCCCTACCAAACCCAGTTAACCAACCAACCAAACCACCACGCAACCCAAGCCCGACCCATAACAACACGTCCCCAAATCAATCCCTCACGGCCGGTCCTGGCAGGCAAACGTGCGGGTTTGTGCCCTGTAGGGCCCTCGAGAGATGAGGTCCTCAGGAAACAGACCCGCCCGCTGCTGTGTCCGAGCATCGGCCGCATGATGAGCGCGGCAGGACACTTGAAAAGCATTCCAGCGCATCAGCGCGACCGACAAACACTGCCCCCAATGGTTCATGACACCCTCATGAAAAAATGCACGGTCTTCTGCAGAGCTGGCGGGTGGGGGGACGCGCCGCTGCGCCAGACGGCGAAGCAGAGTGAGGGTCTCGCCACCCCAACGGCCGAACGTCTCCGCTGCTAGGGGCACGAAGGTGTAGCCTTTCTGCCGACAGTTGGCACCGTACTTGCGATCTTTGTCGCGCTCCGCCCCTGCAGCTGCAAAACCGTCCGGCCGACGTGCGTTGCTGCGGTTGACCTGGGTGTGGTGGGCGGTTGAGTTCTCGGGCCGACCCGCAAAAAGTCCAGGCCCGCAATGTCGCCTGTCGGTCACCTCCGTTCCCGGAATGGATCACGCATTGCGCCCGAACAGCGGACCCCACAAGTTTGAGCAGGAAAGGGCAAGGTCACTGCGTCCGTGTAGAAGTGGGTGCGCGATGTGTCTTTTTTGTATTAAGACCATAACTACTTTCCGATGGTGTTGATGGTCTGGACTGGCTTCAACCTCCATGTCTTGATCTCCTGGGGCCCACCGAGAACACGTTCTCACGAGAAACAGACTCCTTCTCATTCAAAACAGACTCGAGAATGCCCAGGAAGCGAATGAATGGATGAATGAATGAATGAATCAACGAATGATTGACGCATGAGGGCAGCAACTTGCAGTCACTGCAATGTGGCTCTCTGATCCACGACAAACTGACCGACCGGGTTGAGCCGCCACCTTTTTCACTTTGGGGGAGATTTGTATGGGGGTGTGCCATATCTCTGCACCCAGACCATAAATCAAAAATCCCTCGGGTGGAAATGTCAAGCATGTCAACAGCATCACACTCACCAAAAATGAGCCCCGTAGCCATCAACCGTGAAGAGTTATTAACGATTTCCTGAGAAATCCCATGTACCCGATGGCTTGTTGGCGTCGTATCTCTGCAACGAGACACGCAATCAAAAATCCGTCGGGTGCAAATTACGGGGTGTCTCTGCTGAACACCCTGACAAAGGGGCGTGCCGATTGGTGCTCACCTCATGGAGTTATTAGTGATTGATCGACACGAAGTACATGACCGATCACTCGTTTCTCTCCACCCTGACCGCCAATCCACAAACCGCCCGGCAGAAACACTCAGAGGGTGACAGCAATCACCACACAAAGAGACGGGCCGCTGCTCGACTTCCTCACCGAGTTATTACCGATTGCCTGGCGGATACACACGACCGATCACTCGTTTCTCTCCACCCTGACCGCCAATCCACAAAGCGCCCGGCAGAAACACTCAGAGGGTGACAGGCAATCACCACACAAAGAGACGGGCCGACATCGCCAACCGGTCCGAACAACCAAGCCAACTCATCAATCAGCCCCCTCCCGCCCCCACTGCTTCCGCAGAGGCTCTCTCTTGCCTGCCTTCAAGTGTCGCTGCCTCATGGCTTCTGCAATGGGGACCTCGACCTCTCCGCATTTACAGTTCTCCAACTCATCCCTCCTTCTTCAACCACAATGGGCCGCACCAAAGTGCAAAAGAACACCGGGATGTTTCCCAAGGGTCAGAACGCCCACCCCCCCAAGAAGCGCCGCACCGACAGCGGGGAGGGCGAGCAGCAAGACGAGCAGCAGGACGACGACCTTGACCACCATGGAGATGCCGAGGACAAGATCATGGAGGGGGGCGAGGCAGATGGCGATGATGCCCAGATGGAGGGGGGCGATGGGGAGGGAGGTGGCTGGGATGGCGAGGACGGCGATGGATCTGCTGGCGAGCCAGAAGGCAGCATGCACCTGTCCATCGAAGAGGAGGGTGAGAAGACCAGCCAGATGCGAAAGAATGGATAAACGTACACCAATCTCCATCTGTTCTGCTCTTTGTCAGAGCTGTCGTCATCCGCCTTTCGCAGGCGACTGGCGGAAGAAGCCCGCCACATCGATGGCGACGAGCCGGCCCCTGCATCCCCTGCCGCTGCAGCCGCCACCGCCCAACCTCAGCCACGCTACCACACCCGCCGCGTCTTGGCAGTCGAGAGTGCCGCTCAGGAGCGGGCAGCGGTCATCGCATCCCGGAGCACCGCCGCAAACCAGAGGGCCGGCAAGAACACACAACCCCGCGATCTCTCCGCCATGCCCAACAGCACCAGTGACCTCCTCAACCGACTCCTGAAGGTCGCCCGAGTGACCATCAAGCCCGGTGTGTCCGCCATCGACGCCCTGCTGGCATCATCGTGCGCCGAGACGGACGACTCCATCGTCAGGCTGTCTGCCACCAGCAATCTGGAGGATGAGCTGCGGGCATTCGAGATGCGCCATGTGGCCGATGCAGGAGGGCCTGCGGCTTCTCGGCCAGGAGCCATCCGCACCAGACTATCTCTTCTTCGAGACCTGGCTCGAGAAACGGCTGCAACTCAGGAAACCCAAAGCCATCCCCTGCGGTTGCCACTACGTCGCCCTCTGGCTGCGTGCACTCAAGCGGAGTGGCCGTGACGGAGAAGAGAGGGCGGCCAAGATCGAGGCGGGAGAGGACATCCGTCTACGCTCGCGCACCCAGGAGCCCACATCGCCCCGCACGACAGAACGGCTCTACGGCCAGCTGCGTCAGATCCTCTGCCTGATTGCCCCTCTCCCTTCCAGCCGTGACCTCAGTGAGCCCAGCGAGACAGACAGTGAGGAAGCGCCAGTCAGCACGGTCCGTGTGGAGAAGTTCGCCGACCTGCCCATCCGCCTCCAATTCGCCATGAAGCTACTGAAGCAGGCCATCTTCGACACACGCCTGTTTCGCCCTGGCGAGGTGAGAGACATACATAGGGAGGCAGCGGATATCTCTTCCTCTCATCGTTTGTCTGTGCTGTTGCAGTTCGTGTTTGGCGATGGGTACACCCTCATCAACTTCCTCGCCGATGCATGCGGCCGCGAGGTTGCCGTGCGGGTGCAGAAGCACGTCTGCCAGTGTGTTGAGGACCTCTACCCCATCCGCATGTCCACCGCCATTAAGCTGATCGCCTGCATCTCAGACGCCAAGTACGGTGCCCTGTCGCCGTTCATGAGCTGTCGAGAGACGGAGCACGGTGGGCGATACCGCATGCGGGGCGGCATCCTTCTCGACCGCACGGAGACCTCTGACGGCCGCACGATATCGGCGTTCGTCCCACGCATACTCAAGCCACTCGACAGCGTGAAGACCGACATCAAGCAGCTGGACCGCGAGATCGGCATTGAGTTGTATCGGGTTGACGCTGACGTTGACGGCCGCACGGTCACGTGCATGGCCGCCGAGATCGGCCCAATTCTGCGCGCCTTCCTCAAGCTGCCTGCATACGCCGCACCCACCAGCATCAAGCCGGGTGTGAACCACATCGAAATGGACCTGCTCTTCGATGGGACCGGTCTGACACGGATGTCTGTCACAGAGGACAACAAAGCCGTCGCACTCTACGTTCGCCTGGGCGGCCTAAGCAATGAGCAGCTGTTCGAGCCTCGCTGGCTGCATCCAGTGTGTGTGTTCCGCGGTGAGTGTATGATTCACTGTGAAAGTGCGATGGACCTCTATATGTGCTGTTTTACAGGGCGTGAGTCGTGGGACGCCTTCCAACACATCTTCACTCAAGTGGTGGACAAAATCAAGGAGCGTCTTGAGCTTGGCATTGAGGTGTGGGTGGCCGACGCGGAGGGCAGGCAGCGCCGCTCGACGATTCACGGTACCGTCTCTCACATTTGGGCTTCACACGTATTGCACAACGTCTGCTCATTGCATTTTCTCTTTCAGGACGATTGAATGTGCGTCCTGACGTCGCCAAGCGTCTGCGCGAGTTCATCGACACCCACAAGGCCGAGATCAAGCCTGCCACCCTCACATTCATCGACACACACCTCAAGAAGCCAGCCAGCGTACGCGTTGGTGCAGACGGTGCATCCTTCCCACTGGTGCTGGGCCTGAGTGGCGGATCGGCGACGCATCGATGCCACCTGTGCTCGCTGCCGACCGACAGCTGGATGGACATGTCACGCATCCGGCGTATGAACCTCACTGGCGACATCAACCCCCCCACCCGCACCTTCGAGGCCATGTCCGCCCAGGCCAGTCAATCATTACACTGCATGCACGTCGACACCTCTTTGTGTGCAGGGTGGGATTTGCATGCCCTGCTGCTCTACTTCAGAGGCATGGCCATCACGCTGCTGAGCATCAAGCCCTCTCAGAGCCGCGTTGAACAGTACGGCGTCTCGGCTGTCGCCTTCATGGAGAGGTGGTGCCGCCTCTTCCGTGCAGGGGTCGACAAGCCCGACCTCCCCACCTGCCTCCACTGGATCGTGGAACACGGCAGATTCGCCCTCATCTGCCACGGCTCTCTTGCACCATTCATCACTCAGGCCAGCGAGGCCAAACACAAAGAGCTGAAGCACGCATTCAGACACTGCAGCAGCCACGGGGGCGGCCGGACGGACGACGCAGGTATACGGAGGCATTCAGTGTTGATATGGCGATTCCACGGATGTCTGTTTGTGGTGTGTCAGGTGAGTTGATGCCGGGCTACGAGAGCACCGGCCAGACACTTCAGCACATGATCCGGGTGCAGTACCTGGGCTTCCATGACAGCACATCCTACCTCGCACCGCGCACATACAAACGGCATTCATCCGAGGAGGAGGAGGACCTTTACGCCAACGGCAAAGGGTACTTCTGGCAGTGTGTAAATCGCTTCTTCTCTGGCAAATGATCATGTTGATGCATTGATAGACTGGCGATTCATATAGAGGTTTGCTTCAGCCACATACATGTCCATTGTACATGTATACTTCACGTCATGACAGACTCAAACCGTCTCTCAATTGATGACCGACACAGACAAGCAATCAGAACGTGTCAAAATCAAGAAGGGGCAAACAGACGGCTTCAGAAGAAACAAGCAGTGTGCAGCCTGCACACACAAAGGCACACCGTCAATCATCATCGGCATCTCAATCGTGTGTCACCTTACCACACTCGGCGCACTTCACATTCTGTTCAACCGTCACCTCATCATCGACCTCTCCTGTGCATAGCGAAAGAATGAACGGAGCCGCCTCAATGTGAGCTTTCTTACCTGCAGCAGATGCAGTGGTGCGACGCGACGCCATCATCAGATCGTGAGCGGCAGGTGAGTGGCGACGAGCACCAGACGGCTCCCCAGCTGGCTTATGTTCTGTCTTGGTCTTCTTGGTAGACGTCCTGTCGATGCCGCCGGGACCGCTCCCATCCCCATTTGCCCTGTCGGGAAGGTGGTCCTCATCGCGGTCGTCGTCGTCATCGCCGTCTGTGTACTTCCGCTTGCCTGAGTGAGACAGACACGCAGACAGATATGCCGTAATCTCTTGTGTCTGTCTCACTATTACCCAGCGGTTCGTCACGGTCTTTTTGACGCTGCTTCAGCTCAGCCACCTTATCAGGGAAGAGCTCTGCAAGAGAACAGGTAGATCACATCGATGCGCCATTGACATCCACCCGCAGGCTAATTTTCCAGGTCGTCGAGTGAGAGGATCTCCCTGAGTGGCTTGAAGAACCAGTCGGCCAGGACGTCAGCGTGGAAACACTCTTGTGGAGGCTCAAAACCACTCTCGTGGTGATCCATCAGGTAGAAGAATACCTAAGACAGGAAGGGACCGACACACAAGGGGATGCTATCTGTGTGTTCATTGATTGCCGACTGACCCTGCTGATGTAATCCCGCATGGGCTGGCTCTCGGTGTCCCATTCGGACTCCGCTGCCGAGCGGCGCAGAGATGACAGCTCATTGCGGTGAGTGGCGCACGGGATGGAGACGAAGAGCTCGTCGTCAGCCTCCTGCATATGATGCGGAGCCTCGTCCTCAGGCTCCTTGTCCGGCGGGAAATTGCCGCCCTCACCCAGCTGCCCACGCAAGAAGAGCTGCATTGAACACACAATGGCTTCGCAGGTAAAGTAACTGTGCATTCGTCCGTTTCAAATCTCACCTGTTTGTCCTGCTGTGAGCCAAACTTCTTGCCGAGGAAATCGACCTCGGCGTGTTTGCCGCCCTTCAGGCTACCCTCGTGGTTGAAGACATGCAGCTGGAAGCGAGTGAGGATGCTCCAGTCACTGGACGTGGCAGACGACTCGATTGAGACGATGACAGGCGTGTTGAACACCGCAACACCGCGGCCTCCTGTGTGAAGACACATATGGACATCAGGTGAGAGGACAGTCAGCGTCTGTGTGTGGGGGGGGGTTTTTGTGTGAGAGTGTGTGTGTGTGTGTGTGTTGCAGGTCTACCGGCCTCAAGCTCCTCGTAAATGAGCTCGGGGACGATGAGGGTGCGTGCTTCGTCAACGCCCATGAAGAGAAACGTGCTGCGCACATTGGCACGGCCCGAGGAGAGCTCTTGTGGCGACTTCCAGACCTCCAGGACCGACACGCGGCCATCCTGCAGCACACACATGAGCGATGGGCAACCCAAGTCCTCCCCGGCTCATTCCGAGGTGCCCACCTGCTGAATCGCGAGCGGGTCGCTGTCCTGATCGAAGAGCTGATATGCTGGCAGGCGCCGAAATGCTTCGACAAGACGAGCGGCCTTTGCAGCGTTCACCTTGAGCTTGACTGATGTCCAGAGCCCTTCGATCTGCATCTTCAGGTGGGTGGGGACGGACGGAGGCAGCGAATGCGGTGTGAATCGATTGGCGTAGTCGGCGGCGGCAGCAGAGGGTGAGCAAGAGCAAGCGAAGAGGTCATCCTCTCTCTTGCGCACACGTGTGTGTGTGTGTGTCAACCCACCTGACTGGCTTGAGGGCGTCAGGGTATTTGTGGGAATCAGGAGAGCCGTCCTTCGAGAGCGATGCTCCTCACGGCCGACATGCATCATGCCGACATGCCGCACCCTCACAATCCTTCCCTCTTGTCTGTCTACTTCCTTGACGACAAGAGCAAAACAATAGTCATCCAGACGAAGCAACCGATTGACCGTAGATACCTCATGCAGCTTTGGACACCGCGAGTGTACAGCCCGCGCTCTCTCCAACTCTCTCTCTGACTTCAGAAAGCATTGACTGGTGCGTGCTGCGTTAGATCTCGAGTGTATCTACTGGAAAACTGGCCACAGCGCGAAAAGCACACAGCTTGTCTGAACACCCGAACACAGCAGAGAGTCAGGAATCTTGCCGACAGCCTTCCGAAGCAGGGTTTCTCGGGTCGCAGGGTTTATCGGGTCCAGGGTTTCTTGGGTTAAGGGCACATTCATTGGAAAACTGGCACATCCAGCGGAAAACTGGCACATCGATTGGAAAACTGGCACATTGACTGGAAACTGACATCAGGCAATGGAAAACTGGGTGGAGAGACTGGAAAACTGGGTAGAGGCAGTGGAAAACTGGCATCAGGCAATGGAAAACTGGGTACAGGCGGCAGAGAACCCGTTTTCCACGTCGGATGGCCAGTTTTCCACGTGGGAGCGCCAGTTTTCCACGCAGGTGGTCAGTTTTCCACTGCAGATCACCAGTTTTCCGGGCCCCTGGCTCAGTTTTCCGCATGGGGCCCCGGTTTTCCGCACAGAACACAGTTTCCCACCCCCCTGGGTCAGTTTTCTGGCAATGTGGCGCTTGTAGGGTGATTCGGCACTGAAGTTAACCCTCACTACAAGCATCGTCCTCATCCGTCCCTCCTGAACCAGCATCGTCCTCATCCGTCCCTCCTCGGCGTCATAGACGTCCATCTCGATGCCCGCCCAAAGCAGTCGCAGGAATTCGATGAGGCGGCTGCTGACGGCGTCCAGACCGGCCGGCTTGCCGTGACTGGGGGAGGTGAGGTCGGCACTCGCGAAGAGGATCATCAGCTCATAGCGCATGGGGCTGGGGATGTTGTGCACGACGATGTAGACATTCTCGATTTTGATGGCGCCGGCCCTGGTGGGGTTGCAGGGAGTGAAGATGGGCAGGCGAGGGATGGAGGAGTCGGTGGCTGCGGCATGGTGATGGAAGGGGTGTCGTCGATACACCGAGCCGCTGAACACATTCACCAAGCGCAGGTTGTTCGAGAGCGTCAGCGGCCCCCCACTCTCGTTCAAAGAGTAAGACACTCACACACATGCATCCATACGCACACATGAATTAATGCTGTCCCTGTATGGCCAGGACTGTTCTGCACCTGTTTGTGATCTTCGTGCTCGCCCACTATGACGACACCTTCGAGGCTGACGCTATCTTTCTGGGTAAGGAACGGCAGCGATGCACTGACGAGCATACATGCGACACTTTGTCATGTTTTGCTCGATCCAGAGCGTCGTTTGTATCAGGTTGTTCGACTTCTACAGCTACGAGTGTTCGACGGCGTGATGGATGCGGGCATCCCAATGCTGCTTGGCCTCAAGCCGCCCGCCGGGGGCGGAGGGTCGCCAATCGAAACCAAGGCCGGTCTGCTTGAATTCCGTACGGTGGCAGCGAAGCTCAAATTCGAGGTCGACGTGCCCGTCGCCGGTCTTGAAGACCTGCAGCGAGAGGCGGCGCGAATGATCATGGGCGGCGAGGATGAGGGGGACGACTTGATTTGAGTGTGGATCGGTGTCCATCGCATGTGTGTGAGTGTCCTTGGCTTGCTGGTCGATAGATGAGTTCATCCACCCCATCCATCCAGCTCATCAGACAGGGCAGGCAGGCAGCCACACAGCCGGCTCCATCCAGCCCATGAGCCAGAAGGGTCAGTCAGTCAATCTGTCTATCTATCTATCTATCTGTCGAGCTGTCTGTCTGTCTGTCCGTACGTCTGTGGGTGGGTGGGTGGGTGTGGAGGGAGGGATGGATTGATGGATGTGGGTGTGTGGCTTGCATTTGGGTAGAGTAGTGGCGGGCGAAGGGCATTTTGATATCGCATATCCTTCTGGTCTGCCGCGGCCTCGTGTGTGTGTTGTGAATAGACGTCTGGTGTACATATGACCTCTGAATTGACTCAAAGTCGTCGGATCTCTTCATGTACATGTCTCAAACAGAGAGAACTGGTGATGGACAGCAGAGAACCGGTGCTCCACTGCAGAGAACTGGTGCTGGACAGCAGAGAACTGGTGCTGCACTGCAGAGAACCGGTGCTGTACTGCAGAGAACTGGTGATTTACAGCAGAGAACTGGTTCTGGCTGGAAAGGTCGGTTCTCGCGGTGTGGAACTGGTTCTCCCACCACGGAACGTCTGCCTTGGCGACGCCATCGGCTCCTTACTTACCTTCTGTGAATCCTGCAGAAGAGCTGTCCGCATCTGTTGCAGAGGAAGGGCAGGAAGTCGAGCTGCTTGCAGTAGGCGAACGAGCAGTGGCTGCCCACGTCTTCCTGCATGGCTGCACCGCGGGGGGAGATGCACAAACTGAACGGAAGATGTGGTGGCTGGTCCTCTCTCTGCGTGGCGTTGGGCTGACCTCACCAAGAGTGATCAGGGTGGCCTTCAACCTCAGACAGGCCTGATCGAGGACCCCTTTTGCGAGCTCAAGCGAGCTTTGCAGATCTTCGCGCTTCTCTACCATCATGGGGCACGGGCATGTCGAGTGGCTGGGCGGGATGGGGAGATAGGCCGTGTGCATGCTTCTATGCATGTGCATGCTGCTAGTTTAGTGCGTGACATGGACAGAATCCCCTCGGGGTTACAGACACGAGTCTCGTTAAACACAATAACCAACCAACCATCTGTGTGACGGCATCAAGTGCAGCAGGCGACCACATCGACTGTTGATTCAATCAGGTACGCTTCACGAAATGCATGCACAAGAGATGGCAGCAAGGGATGAAGGCAAGCACTGATGAGTCCTGTGTTGCAGACGTAGTCCATCACCATGTCCGATCAGCCCGATAGCACCGCCCAGCTGCCTCTACCGAGTGACGGCATCGACCTCTGCTGGCAGACAGACACCGGCCCCGCCACCAAGCGGCTCGTCCACCGTATTCTGCGCCGTGAGCTAACGCCCGCCATCGCCACACGACTCATCCAGACCAAAGGAGCCAATCCCGACGCGCTGGTCGGCTTCCGCGAGAAGGCATCTGGAGTCCATCGACGCACCAAGTGGGTGCCGCTGCTGTCGCTGGCGATTGACGACCCGACCGGCAGCGTCCCCTCTGTGTGGCGGATGGATTCGGACCTCAAGACGCCCCTGCTGCTCACACCGTGGTCGTCACGCCAACTGCAGCGGGACATACTTCAGGCGCTCATCAGCTGCGGGGCCAACGTCAACTTCCATTATCCCGATCACGAGCTAGATCACGAGGGCATGCGGCCGATCCGTGTGGCGTCCGAGACGGGCAACATTGACGCAGTGGAGGTGCTGTTGGCCACAAATCAGGTCAACCATATATCTTTGCCCCTTGACGGCTTCTCTCCCCTCCGGCCATCGCAAGCCTATGGCGATGCCCTCATCGGTGTGGCCCGCCGGCTGCTGCAGCATGATCCGTCGAAGAGCGGCGTTGCGGTGCTCCTCGCAGCTACTTCACGACCCCTTCTGTCCAAGGCCTTCACGTACGAGTACATGGACACCCTGGTGCAGCACGGCAACCCCATACCGGCGGCCAATTTGCGTCTTATCCTGCGGTATGCTGCCGGCATAACGACCTGGTCAAGCCACTGGGTGGTGGACTACCTGTGCGAGCGTCTCGCCACTCCCGCTGACATCAGCCATGCACAGGTGGGTGTTTCCCCGCCGCTCCGGGGTGCCGCAAGTCAACTGGAAGAGCTGCTTGACGACAACGACAACGACAACGACGACGGCGACGACATGCGGGACGAGACAGCTGAGCGGATTCGCAACCGCAAGCTGATGGTGCGGTCCCTGCTGCGGGCGGGAGCCGACCTCTCAACAAACGTGCTTCCCACCAACACACCCCTTCAGCGCAAGCGGCGTGAGCTGGTGCTGAAGGAGTACGTGGCTGTACTCAACGAGCTGCCCTTCGTGGTCATGGACGCCATCAACGCCGCCCTCGGCCCCCAACGCGACGCCGACATCCTCATGACGCGCATTCTGCCTCTGGTGGACCACAACGACGAGGACGCCTCCCTCCCCCACCCGCCCTCCCTCTCCCCACTCTCATTCGGACCACAGGAGGCCGCCGCCATCGCATGGAAGATCGGGGCCTTCCTGCACGACCCACCCGCCGCACTCACCGCCATCGACAGCTACCTCACAAACGCATCGGCAATCAAGCGGCGCGTCCGGGGGGCCGTCGAGCATTTCGTCGAGTGGGCGGCGACCAAGACGGTCAGCAATCGGGAGGTGGTGGGCGGGTGGAGCCGGGGGCCGGACGGACAGATGGTGCGTGTGCCGCAGCTGCAGTGCTTCGCTGTCGACGCGGGGCAGCGCCACACACACAGGCGGCTGGGGTTCCGCGAGGTGGTGCATCGCGCCCGGCTGGATGAGGTGCGGCAACACGGGCTGGAGGTGGTCAAGGGCTTCAACAACGAGGAGGGCAATGACGACTGCCAGTTCCAGTGGGGCCGGCTGGGCTACGTCACCGGCCAGACAGGCCAGCAGTGGGTGTCGCTGGGCATCAACTGACCGATTGAACCGGTAGCTGAGAGAATGATGACTCGCTTTTGGTGGGGTGATACATGGTGTTGGCTTAAGTGCTGACTGTTTGCGCTGGCTGGTTCGTGTGATGTGATGCCTGCCTGTGTCGACTTGCCTTTTGTCCTTGCACATGTGTATCATCAAGCTGGTGAGGTGAATGGGCAGTGCGGTGGGCGGCAGGGAAACCGAGGTATGCACTTCACTTAACATAGATGCAATGCAGGCATTCACACACACAGAGAGATCCGTCCACCTGAGTTACTGCCATAAATGCAAAATGCTCCTCTAGACAGAGAGACAGACAGACAGACGGACAGACAGACAAGACAAAGGGACACACCCATCCAGCCGTCCAGCCTTTCCTCCGCTTCTCTCTCTCACTCCCTCTCACACACAGACGACTTGACAGCTGGCTTGGTCTCCCAAGTTCAGTAACATCTTGTAGCCGAATGCAATGGCGCTGCGCCGAGGTGCAGCATCAGGCCACGGGAGAATACTTACTCGCTGTCCTGCCAGTCACTTCGTCAGCCCAACCAACGACACGTACAGACTCTTTTTATTGATGATGATGTTCGTGCAGGGCCGGACCTTTATGTTGGTGATAAACCAGTCGATGATCCAGAAGAGACAAACACTCGGAGAGCGCCTCAACCAGCTGCCTCTCACATGTCTCAAGCTTCTCCTGCATTCATTCATGTGAGGGAACGGCGCGTTGCTCCGATCTTGAGGGCATCCTATCCAGCAAGGCGTCGATTCGATGCTGTCAAGGGGGCTTGGCATGACGAGACACGGCGAGCAATTGCGGAAAAGATCCACGAAAATATAGAATGTAGGTAGCGATGATCGACTTGCATAGACACACCAGAGAGGCACATGAATGACAAAATGAAATCCCCCTCTGCCAGTGAGAACTCGAGGGCGGATGCCCCCTGGTCGATGCATCGTGGGGACTGCCGAGGGAGCGCTCACCAGCCGGGCCGCTGCTGCCGCTGCTGAAGGGAATGGCTGCTCTTCCAGGACTATTTCCTGGCGCTGGGGCGAGGAGCCGAGCGAGTCACCAACTGGGCGGTCCTTGTGCCCGTGTGCGTCTGCATTGCTTTCGAAGTCCTCTGTACTCCTCCTCGTCTACCCTCGGGGCGGCATCGGGCTGAGAGGGAGGGGTGGGTGCAGGGGAAGGGGGTGGGGGAAGGGGCGGGGACGGTGGTCTTGGCTGGGTCTGGGCCGCTCGGCTTTCGAGGGTCTCTCGCGTCTCGTGCGCCTCCGATACCCCAGACTGATACCACACAGGGACCAACACCGCACAAGCAGGGAGTGAAGGGATGCATGTGTGAGTTTGTGAGGGTGGCAATGGTTCGTTTCCCACCTGCAGCGACTGGAGATATCCGGCGAACACAGACGCCTGTGCTGCCGTGAGTGGCTGCTCGCCGCCCCCAGCCTGTGGCGCAGCAGCAGACGGTTGCGATTCACCAACATCCTCTAGGCCACCCGCACCCTGCACACACACACAACAGCAGCAGCAAAGGGCTGTGAGAGCACCTTTCCTCAGAAGGCGAGGTTGAAGTATTTTCTGACCTGTTGGTCTGGCGATTGGTCGGCGTCTCCGTCAGCTGGTTCGCCACCCGTCAGCTGGTCACGCCTGTGCACACAGAAAGACATGCGCCATCGCAGAAACAAAGGCCAGATGAGACGACGCATTTCACACGCTCTCTGTCTTCCTGCAGGCTGCTCTTCGCTGCATGTGCGTGCGTGTGCGCATACCGGGTGTGCAGCCCTGACATGTAGTTCGCCTCATCTAGACACGCGAGTGCTGCGCTGCGCAGCGATGGCGGCACATCGCCATTGTCGATTCTGCCCATGCGGGCTCGCCGTCTGCTCCTGGCAGACATCCCTCTGTCGAGCAAGGCGTCGATTCGATGCTGTCAAGGGGGTTGGCATGACGTGACACGGCGAGCAGTTGAAAAAAGATCCACGAAAATA
Organism: Vitrella brassicaformis; assembly: GCA_001179505.1. Taxonomy (NCBI): domain Eukaryota; family Vitrellaceae; genus Vitrella; species Vitrella brassicaformis. The sequence continues at coordinate 43,198 of CDMY01000491.1, read as the reverse complement.
CAAAATGTAGGTAGCGATAATCGACCTGCATACACACGCCAGAGAGACACATAATGTAGGGGTGTCCTGGATGTGTCTACGCACTAGTAATCGACATGCGGGTCTCACTCGTCGTCCTCCTCATCGCTGTCGTCATCATCGTCAGAAAAGGTCATCTCAGGCGGGGCCTCCCTCGGGGGCGGGGAGCTGGCGATAATCCTGAGAATGTCTGCATTCATTCCACACACACAACACACAAACAGGGACACACACAACATTTCACATCTGCCAGTCGTGCTCATGTGTACAAAGGTAGCAGCTGACCTGTGATGGTCTCGTTGGCGTAGCTGCCCAGCA
>CDMY01000491.1:21551-42562 GCA_001179505.1 Vitrella brassicaformis | reverse complement strand
GCGGGCGAAGGGCATTTTGATATCGCATATCCTTCTGATCTGCCGCGGCCTCGTGTGTGTGACGTCTGGTGTACATATGACCTCTGAATTGACTCAAAGTCGTCGGATCTCTTCATGTACATGTCTCAAACAGAGAGAACTGGTGCTCCACAGCAGAGAACTGGTTCTGCACTGCAGAGAACTGGTTCTGCACTGCAGAGAACTGGTGCTGCACTGCAGAGAACTGGTTCTGCACTGCAGAGAACTGGTGCTTCACAGCAGAGAACTGGTGCTCCACAGCAGAGAACTGGTTCTGGCTGGAAAGGTCGGTTCTCGCGGTGTGGAACTGGTTCTCCCACCACGGAACGTCTGCCTTGTTGGTGTCGGTCACTTGGCCATACAATCAGTATTTGACCAACTTCAGTGCCGTCGCTACATATGGGCTGACAAACGATCAGGAACTGATCAGTATTTAATCAATGTCTCAGCGGGTCGGGCTGACATATGCACCAAGAGCTTACACACTTGGAGGGGGGGCTCTGCACAGAAACGAGCCAGGAATGGCCTGGCTGCCTGCGTGAAGAGTTGCAATTGGAGAAGCTCAACAAGCTGCATAAAGGACACCCATCATCCACAAAGTTGCGCGTTCCGTGCTCCAGTCAGTGATTTACTGCTTTTTATGGATGTTGCACTTTTCGAGGCTACCTAAGCTTCTTCAGAAAGACGCAAATTGGTACAAGCGCAATTCGCGGACACACTTGCTCCCGCCATGTCACCGTCGAAGCATACGACCACACATGCACGACACATGCACACACACATACACAACAGTGTGCAAGTGAGGTGAACGTCGCTGGTAGACCGCTGTGCGGATGCTGTGGGCAGACGTATCGGTCACCACCACAAGCGTGTAGATGTCAACAAACACACACTGCACCACCACACCACACACATGACACCAGCCACACACAAGTCCATGGCGGGGATGGTCAACGCAAAGTGTGATGGTGTGGGTGCAAGCAACGTACCAACGGATAGTGCGTAACACGCCACAGAGACCAAAAACCAACAGAATGCCACAGTCAGACGGTCACCTTGCACCACCATCCAGACACAGAGAGAGATGTGATGGATGGGCAGCGATATGTGTGAAGGCGTGTGTGCACGTAGCATACCAATGGTAGTGAATCACACGCCCCCGTGCAAAGCGACCAGCCAAACACAACACAGACCCACACCCTGCACCACCATCCATACAGAAAGACCGATGTGATGGATGGGCAGCGTCACGTAAGTGGGCGCCGGTGCAGGTAACGTACCAGCAGTAGTGAGTGACACGTCCCGTGTGTACCAACCGACCCAACTCACAACCACACCACACAAACCAACCTGCGCACACCATACGATGCAACACAAGCCAGCAGTGAATATGGTCCTGGCTCAACGAGCGAGTATGGTAGAGATCCGTACCAGGGAGATGAGCTACGGCCAAAAGGCACGCCGAACACACTGCATCCACACGACACGGGAGAGTGGTGATTGCATGGATAGAAGTGTGCTTTGTGAACGAATATGTACCTGCAACGTCACAGAGGTGCCTAGGGCGTCGAACATGGTCATCCGCAGGGCTGCGAGCTGGTGGACCGTAAAACGGATGCAGCAGACCCACTCCACTGACGCATGAGAGACACAGCACCAACCGCCGGCCAAAACCATGCGTGGATACAATAGGCCAAAACCATGTGTTTAAACACAACCGTACACACACACACACACACACGCGACACACACACACGCGTGCACACAGACAGACAGACAGACAGGCCAGTCAATTCATCCGTCCGTACGTATACCACAACAAATTGAGCGGTTCTGTACAGTTCCCGCTTGTGTACACTATCTCTGTACACTGCCGAAAAACGCTAAAGGCTTCACAGCCAGAGCGCCAAACGGCCAGGTTTTTGACATGGAGACAAATCATTCGCTTTCTGACATTTAAGGCAGAGGGATTTTATATCAATTCGAAGTGTCTCTGTGTCGCTCTAGGGCTGCCGCAATGTACAAACGCCTCATACGCTCCTCGCCGAAACATCCATCTTCTTGGAGACTAAAAAATGCGTCGGAGACGAAGGGCGCCGGAGCCGAGGGAGAAAAGAAGGCATTGGATATGGCTCCGGGGATGTCAAGGTCAGAGGTGCGCTTCTGAGAGTGCTAGCAGGCTACTTCCAGCACCCGGTGGCCTCCTCTGAGTCCCATCTGATATCTGAGCTCTGAAGCATGGGCGACCAGAACATCTGATCTAGAGTCGGCAACGTACTCACAGATCTCTAACTGCATGCCCCATTTGCTGTCTCAACTGTGACACATGTTGTTAACAGGAGATCACAGGGATAAGAGAGAGAGAGAGAGAGAAACATGTGTCGACTGGTCAAAGTGTGTGTGGTTGGGGGCCTTAGGCGTGACCCTCGTCGCTTCTCAGTGCCCTTCTGCTGCCGAGGACGGCGGCTTGATTTTCGACGGGAGATGGGGCAACTGTCGAAACTGTCTAAAATTCCTGCAGGGAGGGGGGCAATAAGCAAGGACGTCGACCTGTATGGCCGATTTGAGTCGCGACTTCGCGCCGTCAACTGCAGCGGCGTAGTGGTGTCCTTCTTTCTCTTTAAGAGAGCAAGTGAGGAAGACGACAATGAGTGGCAAGAGATCGACGTAGAGGTGCCCGGCCAGAGTACTAGGCGTACCATTTTCAGAGCAATATCATCGGAGGTGAAGCCGGCAACAGGCTTTTTTCTCAACAGCTGCACGGGAGTCCTCATGGCAAGTCTTTTGCCGAAGACTTTCACACATTCGTCATCGAGTAGACCCCCGACTCTCTCAGATGGCTCGTCGACGGCAATGAAATCAGGTCTCAGACCCACTGCATGCACTTACACAGTTCTAAAAGCGCGATTACAAGACCAACTTGGCAGCTGGCTGGGAAGCTAGACGTAGGACAGTGTATAGCTACACCAGCGGGTTACCAGTCACAAACCCGGCGACGGCTGTAATGCGGCGACGGCTGAATCTGGAGCTCCTCGCTGTCTCGTTTGGCTCAGCACACGACTTCCGCTAATTCCGAAGATGGACCGGAGTGGCCGCAGCCAAGCAGCTCTCCTGGCGATACACCAGCCCTCATCACACTCGCGGAAGGACATAAGGACGACGGCAACGTGGTTGCGCCACCCCAGACTGCACACCAGGAGGGTGGTCGGTCTCAGAAACGTTCGATTCGGGATGCACACAAATACACACAAATACGCACACATCCAGAAATACTCAGTGCATGCGATAATCAGTGTCAGACAGCCATCAGCCAGGCCCCATTTCATGACTGCCAGTGATCGTGCGAGCTCGGATTCGGGACTTGGTTGTGATGCGCATTCATATCCTTTCGGGTCAAGGATATATCGACATCTGTGTGCCACGCTCACGCTGACATCGAAAGGATATGAATGCGCATCACAACCAAGTCCCAAGTCCAAGCTCGCACGATCACTGGCAGTCATGAAATGGGGCCTGGCTGATTGCTGTCTGACACTCAGTCCTTCCAGCTAGGATTTGACTAGGAGACGCTCAGGAAACACAGTGAACCGATTCACAATACATCGTTCGCTTCCGAATCGTGGCTGTGCTGCTCCTGCTTCTCATAAAACTGTGCTGCAGCTCATTATTATGTTCTTTTGATAGAACAACCAGTGCGTCTGACCTCGAGTCCAGACAAAATACGCAGTACTTTCTTTGTTTGGGAGCCGAGGAGATCCCCATGGGTCGGCTGGTGAAATGTGTGTGGTTGGAGGCCTTGTGCGTGACGTTGGTCGCTTCTCAGTGCCCTTCTGCTGCTGAGGATGGGGGCTTGATTTTCGACGGGAGGTGGGGCGGCTGTCAGAAACGCCTGCAGGGCGGAGGGGCAATATCCAAGGACGTCTACCTGTACGGTCGATTCGAGTCGCGGTTTCGCGCCATCAACTGTAGTGGCGTGGTGGTGTCATTCTTTCTGTATAAGAGAAAAAGTGAGGAAGACGACAATGAGTGGCAAGAGATCGACATAGAGGTTCTCGGAAAGGACGAGGCGTACCATTTTCAAAGCAATATCATCGGAGGTGAAGCCGGCAACCGAATATTTTCTCAACAGCTGCACGGCAGCCCCGATGAAAAGTCGTTCGCCGAGAAGTATCACACATTCGCCATCGACTGGACGCCAGACTATGTCAAATGGCTCATCGACGGCAACGAAATCAGGTTAGTTCAAGCAGTGCCATCGACGGCAACGACACACGGTCTCCGGCTTTTTGAATCCAGATATGTGTCGAGTGCTGATAAAAGCGTGAGGATCCCCTCCAAGCCAATGGAAGTGCAGCAGTCCGTATGGGCAGTCCACCCCTATATCGAGGATTGGGGAGGGTCATTCGACGAAAGATGTCTGCCTGGAAAGGCAGAATTCGATTGGGTGCGAGTTTCCTCCTATGAACACGATACGCGACAGTTCATACCTCTCTACGAGGAGGATTTCTCTGAGAGTGGCAGACTTCTAGAATCGTGGGAGGGTGGCGACTGGGTGCTGCTTGAATCCTCATTCCTTCTCAGTCGGAGCGACTTTAGGAAGACGGCAGTAGAGCAAAACGATGGCCGGCTGACGATTGCGCTGATGCACTCAGATGTTACCACACTACCAGACCCATACGGTAGAAAGACCGTGCATTTTGGGACGGTCTGCGGGATTTCAGCCCTTCTGCAGGCCAGATATTCTGCCACGAGAGGTCGATTCGTTACCAGCCTTCGCCAGATGGCGAGTTGACTGTACCTCGAACCCATCCTGTACTGGGTCACCTGGACTATCCCTCCTTCCCAATATCGTCGCCCACGGACTGCCAGCGGACCTGCCAGGCTCACCCTCAATGCCGCCATTTCTCCTTCACAGAGCCTCACGAGTGCAAGATATTCTCACATGTTGAAGACGCAAAGGTGCGACACCCCAACGGCACTTCCGGACCAAGATACTGTGGTAAGCCCCTCATTGCTCTTTCCTTCCTTTCTTCCTCCCTTCGTCTCTCGTATCTCTCTCTCTCATGATCGTTCCAGTCCGTTGGTGTCTTGCTGAGGAGAGAGACCTCTCCTTCCTCTCCCGCGGCGGTACCCTGTGGTCCAACGACGCCGACACGCTCACGCAGTGTAATCAGTGGTGCATGCGCGATGGGAGATGCGGAGCGGTGATATACGATATTAAGACCTCCTTGTGCTCTCTTAAGGGATGGAGCACAGCAATCGCTGACACAGATGAAGGCAATGAGGCCACACCACAGGGGATTCGGGTCACACACAGGAACGACGGTCTTATCTTGATGTCAAAGAAGATCGCATGTGGATGGCCGCTGCGGAGAGAAGCACTACCAGGTATGAAGACACCGTGCCTGAGGCGATTTCATCTTCCTTGGTGTCTTCTGCTTCTTCAGCTGTGTTCCGCAAGGACCCAAGGAGCCACAGTGCCATTCCAATGCTTGTTGGCGCAGTCGGTATAGCCATGGTCTTGCTGCACCTCCTCTGGCTCCTGCGTTTCTACTGCATCTGGAAAAACGATACGTCGTGTTTCCAAACGGTTTCAGCTGCTCCTATCGTGTTCCCTGCCTTCTTTCTGCAAGCCACGAGCCCCCTCGTCCCGGTGTACCTGATGAAGCATGGGAACAACACTGAAGTGGCAAAGCGGCCACCGAGGGGACCTCTCGGGCTGTGCTGCAGTTCACCTACTCGAGAATGGGACCTTTCGCACATGAGTGCAAGAAAAGAACGCATATCATCCGCCTTTCCCGCCCGTCTCGGCCGTTGAAGCGCATCCCTCTTCGTCCCTTACCATCGCCACCAGGCGTGGTGGACTTGAAGATAAAAGAAAAGAGGAAGGGCAGGAAGGAAACTGTCGAAACCAGTGAGCGGCTGTCGACGGTCTATCCAGAGGAATCAGCCCTTTCGTGGCTGTTCGAGCGGCCCGTCCCGGAAGAGACAGACGAACAAGCCATCCCTGTGTTGCCTGCTGGAGACGGTACGACCACACGTTTCGTCCCGTCAATGCTCGTTCTAACGGAGCAATCTCCCATAACGATGTCGAAATCACGGCCATTAGAGAAGGGCAGGGGCGTGTATGTTATCAGCCTGCCACCAACGAAGCGAAGAGATGACAGGATGTCTCGTCGAGGAGATTCAGGGTGTCTCGCCGAGGACACTTCAGCCGATGATGTGAACTCTCCCGCCCTTCTCTAGTCACAATGGTCGCCGATAGAGAAGGGCCTCAGAAACAAATGTAACACTCTTCGGCAGGCAGGCAGTCCCTGCTAGCACATCAAGCCTAGCCTTGTCCAGGAAGATGAATTTGCGAGTCAAGCAAGGATAGTAGCCAAAGACAAGCCCCTCCGCCCACTTGTTTCGCCGAGAGTAGCTCAAGACGCACTGAGTGAAAGCCTTTGAGAGAGAAACTGGAAGAGCCTCACATAGGCTCCTCGACGGCTGCTAGAGACGGAGAAAACCTGAGAGAGCCCCACTGGCCTGCAGTGGGACTTTGTGCTTAATCACTTGGCTTGTGCAAAGCATCAAGGGCAAGCGCAGCGAACGACGCCAGTCATTATCGGTCTCTCACAGTGACTCTCCTTCCCGGTGTCCATATGTGCATGTGTGAAGGTGACACATCAACGGAGCAGCGAATGGGGCCAGAAAGGCCACCTCTCTCTTCCCCCCCTTCTCTGTCTCTCTCTCTCTGTCTCTCTCTGTGTGTGTGTGTGTGTTTGACGGCCGGTTCCCATCAGAACAGCACATGCGGCGGCCAGTTGTTGTTCTGTGTGTGTTCTATCAGGCCTATGTCGAACCTCGCCGGGGCCAGCGAATGATCGACGTCGAAATCACCTGGCTGGCTCGAGAAGAATGACAGGAAAAAGGCAATCCTGACGGATTGCTGTGTATATGTGTCTGTCTGGTGGACGCGGTTGCTCGCTAGCCCTGGACGAACACAACACTCGCAAAGAGCGAGGCATCATACGGTGGCTGCAAACCCTGAATTGCGAATCAGATGCGAACAGCCAGACGGACAGCAACACAAACTCTGCGCAAAGGCAAGATTCAATTGCCTCCGCTAATCTGCCGACACCGCTGCCGATTCCCGGACATCATCTGAAACATGGCGTTGTTGAATGTACAATTCCATGTTTCAGTTTCTCGACAGGCGCCAACATCTACAACCCAACGTCAGAGATGCGACAGCGGTACTTATCCTGACAATCCATGGAAACGTATACTGTGGGCGTCGGATAAGTGGGACATTGTCTTAAATGACCTGCATGTGGTCCAGCGTGCCTTGCGATCACTGTGAACCAAAGTGACCCGTCTCGCGCTAGCGCCCCGAGCTGGCAAGCCGAGGCGGCCTGTTAAGTCACCTAGATTGGACCGCCTTCTATATTCAAGTACGGCACGGCGACTCAACAATGGATATGGCGAAAAGGGCGACACCCGTGTGGGACATCCATGGGGGGACTTTGTGTTTTTCCCTTGTCCTTCATTTCTCTAATGCACACACATCCACACATACACACGTGCAGGCATATAAATATTTCTGACATAGACACACGGTGGCTTCCTTAGTATATGTCTTATGTCAACAGTCAGCTCTGACAGGGCTGTATGTGTGCGAAGAGAGAGAGAGAGAGAGAGAGCGCACACATAAACAAAAAAGACAAAAGGCGGCAGACAGACAGACGTGGCGTGGCCGATTGCCACGCCACGTCTGTCTCATGAATGCGACCATCTGTCTCATGAATGCGCATGCAGCGGCAGAGAGAGACGATTGATGGGACGGATGCATCATGGTGCGCCATTGCGTGAAAAAGTTCCATTGTCGTGATCGCGCTGCAGTTGTTCGACAGAGGACGGAAGTGTGTCACTGGCTTCTTCCATGGATCACGCTGTCATCAGCTGGTTCACATGCACATTGACTGTGTTGAATATGCACACATCGAAAACAAATACACCATTCGATACCATCATCTCTCTCAATGTCCGAATTCATGGCTACTTAGTCCAGCCATTAATGGCCCGAGGTCGGAGTTTAGCCGATCGGCATCCCTACAGTGAAAGTTGAAGTTGGTTGCGTATCTATTCGTTTGCGTGCAATGCAAATGAGAACGCCAGGACGTCCTTGTGTGTGTTGCCAAAAAATGAAGCCGTCCCGGCGGCCTAGATGATACAAATGATCATGATTCGTGTTTGCAAGTCACTCTACCTGTCTGCCCCGACGGAAGAAAACAGCAGCAAACATGTACTCGTCTCGTGTGAGTGACGCATGAATGAATGAATGAATGAACACTGCAGCCATCATTTCCGCATACCTCAGCCAGCAACTTCTCCCGTCTCTCCAAGCTGACTCCAACCGTGTCGACGCTAGTGCTTGAAGACATAGTGCTTCAACAGTCCGTTCTAACTACAAGTCAGGGTCTGACTGCGGAGGTGCATTGAGAAACATGAACGCTTCTTTGAGAAGTGCTGTTGTGTGATCAGAGAAAATGACTTCAACATCAACGAGTTTCTTCGCGGGCTTATCGCCCGTATGCCCTGTTCGAACAATCCCTTCGATGCGGGTGTCATCATACGAACTTATTTCGGCCTCGACGCCACCTATGCGAACCGCAGCTGGCTTTTTCTCTCTCGTAAACCTGCGTCCCCCAATTGTGAAAGGCGCGTCGTACCTGAAAATGACAGATAAGTGGGTTACATGACAAGAAACAGCGGCAACGTAAATGGCAGGTCGTGCAAATGGCAGGTCGTGCATAAATGAGGCCACAGCATGAGCCTCAGCATGAGCCTACTCTCTAGGTGCCCTCCACGGGAGGATGTCGTAAATGACAGCCGCGCCAGCCCCTACTTCCTTCGTTTCGAAGCTATCCAGCGCTTCCTCGTCGGGCGTGATAAGGGCCAGCTCATCCTTGTCGAAAGAGACAATCATTATCGAACAGCCGGGGCCGTAGACAATGTCAAGGTTCTTCCCTGTGTCGTCTGTCAGGGTCCTGTATGGAGGCAGAAAGATGCATCGACACATGGTTCGCTGGATCTTTCAGCCAGTCATCACTGATGAAATGAGTGTTTCACCTTATTTCCTCCTGCCGAAGATCAAGGAAGTAAATGCCTTGCTTCCATCTCGAAACAAGGATGTCGTTGTGGAGCTTGCCGCCGAAGCACGTCCCCCGGTACTCTGTTACTCCAGTCTGACAAGTCAGGCAGCGACATGCACAGCGGGCAAGAAAGTTGCCGTCTATGGTGCTCCCAACGACTTACTGTTGACGAAGGAATTTCCCATCCAGGGGTGTATTCCATATTGGGCCTCAAGACATGGTGGTGCCTTCCGATCACATCATCGTTGGGCTTACAGTGATTGGAGACGGGATGCTGTGAGTGTTATACCTACCACTGCCTTGTGTCACCGGTGTTGCGTGCTCGTGCTGGATTGGGGTGGCCATGATGAGCGCCCTCGGACGTTCTGAATATCCTGTCGGGACCTCCAAATTGCGGGCCTATCACTGGCTGACATTGTTTGGGTTCCTCCCCTTTTGGCACAGTATAAGGTTTGGGGAGAAAAAGCGGATTCCGGACATTGTCAAGGTAAATCTCATCCCTACAAGACGGCTCATGTACGGAGATACAAACGTTGCCCCGTTGAGCTCTACACGAATACCATGTGTCAAAGTCTGCTGCTGTACAGCCTCTGTCTTCTGGTTCGCCGTTTACAGATGCGCCAAGCCACGAATTCGGACCGTTCATGATGACGTAGGTTTCGCCTGAAGGCATATGGATGATACCAATCCATCCGTCTATCTGCATGTGTCTTTTAGTGCTAGTGCTACAGGAGTCTCGCTACGAGTAGACCTTTTGTTGAGTAAGTGGAGTCATAGTTGTTCCGCAGTCCGGTCGCCCAGATTGAAATACCCGTAATGCCATCTGCCAGGTCATAGCGGTCTCCCTCGACCTGAAGATGAGGGACAGCTGCTAAGAGACAGCGTAGGCCATCGCACCTGATTCGGATTCTCCACGGGTTCACGAGTTTTGTAGTAGACGTACTCAATCTTACTGCTCAGATCAGGATTGTGAACCTCTATCTATGACAAAGTCGAAGGCGAATGAAAAGACATGTGCCTAATCATCGTCAGCTCCATGCATACCTTGAGCACCGAACCCGTCAGATGCGACTCTGGCAAGCCGCCAAGCCTAAATGGCACATGAAAATGAATAGTAATACACTTCACTCACCCCGGATGGTTCCTGTCTACGCCCCAACCCGCAATCTGGCAACAAAGCGACACATAGGCAAGAGCGGTATGAAAACACCCCTCTTGGAAGTGATAGCTCACCCGGCCATCCCGCATTTGTTTGTGACCCAGCGTTAGCGTACAGGTTGCCTTCGTTGTCAAAGTGTATGCCATTCATGCTATGGTCACCATTGCCGTTGGGAAGGCCCTCGACGAGCGTCTCTAGAGTTGCAAAGTTCGGTCCAGACAGCCTAGAGATCTTCCCCAAAAAAGCGGCATAGTCATTCTCGCCTTTGAAGCATTGGACTCCGTTCCTCCACTGAACAAACACGGCCACGCTTCTCCCCTGTGTCTTGCTGCCTGCTGCGTTTTTTGCTTGACCCAATAGTAGATCGGTGCGTGAGCCGCGTAAAGGTGCGGGTCGAGGGGGTCGCGAAGTGGATCAACTGAGGCCAAACGCAACAGATAGCAAGACTCCGCTGTATACCCCTCCTTTTGTGCTGGGTTTTGCCACACACAGGCGATGCCAATAAGAGAGTCCTCCGGGTACGCCCTACGGATCGTGTCATAGACTCTCAAGGACCGCGGATCTATCTCGTCGTTACTGGTGAACATCACACTCATGAGCTTCCCTTGTGCTGTGCCGACGAAGAAGGTCTTCGCATCTGGGCCCCAGTCCCCCGTCAGGCCGAGACCTCCCCGGAGGAAGGGGCTGAGAAGCTTTCTCTCTTGCTGTTGCAACCGTTCTGCCTCTGTCGTATTCTCCTGGAGTAAGTCGAAGAGACCTGTTAGAAGCGTTTTTGGCTGTCCGTACTTGACGTCTCTCATCTGCGCTGCTGCTGAAACTTTCACAGGGTAGAGGTTGGAGGTTCCCTTTGCCGTCCTTATCTGAATGCCGCTCGCCGTGTCCTCAGTGGTCTGAAGGGAACACAAACTCAGCGTGACCTGGGCAATTTGCTGCCAGCGCAAGATGCTACACATGCTGACCGGATGTGGTCGGTAGTTGATTCGTGTTCCAGTCCACTCAAGTATCCCCGGTTCCGTGCTGTTGCTGTCCGTTTGATCGTCGAGCTTCACCTCGATGCCGTTTAGGAGCAGCGTCGCGTTCTCCAAACTCTGCACCAGGAGTCACGAACGCGTGGGCCAAGCTGCAGCTTTTGCTTCGCTTTCCTTCCCGCGTCTACTTCAGGGTTGAGGAAGCCTGCTCCTTGAATTGTTACATCTTGCCCGCGTTTTGGTTGAATCACATCGGGAGTCACTTTGTTAACGAAGGGGGGCCAATCTCTGCATCTCATCAAGAAGTGCTTCCTGCATCCATTCGCGCTGCCCAAGCATTGTAGATTTCATGGTACCTCTGGCTATGCACTATGCGCCAGTGATGCTTTCCTTTGACCTCAAGCCACACTCCGTCTCGGGATGATCCTGCCTCGCCGACAAGCCACCGAACCTCGAAACTCACTCGGTTGTTGCTGGCTCTGTTATCTGTGCCCTGTTGAGACAGGCTGACTGTGCGAGAGCCATCCTGCGTCTCCTTGCCTTGGATCCACACAGCCGAATTGTCACCTCCTTTTACCTCCAGCATCATCCAGTCAGACGACCCATCCAGAATTTCAATCGTCCCCTGAGAACCAGCACAACACAGGAAAACAACGGGGGTCTCCACAATGAGGGTTACCGTCTCTGATGGCGTCTGCCAATGAGTAATTGTGTCGGTGAGTGTGTTTCTTCCATCCTACCAACGCCCGTATAATGATGTTGCTTTTGAATCGGGAATCAAAAAATGCATCGGCTCCGTCCGGGAAAACGAGGCATGACTTTTGCGGGGTGTCTTCATGTCCGCCTGGTCGGTCATTGATACTCGACGTAACCCACTGAGGCGGCAGAGGACTCTCCTCGCCCTGACGCAAGGGTGCGCCAACGATGGGCTCAGAATCGCTTCCCAACCATCTGGACATGTCGGACGTGGCACCATCATGTCCATCTTGTGCAGCATAGAGCGAGAGAGCACACCCTGGAATCTCGTCCACCGAAGCCACGTGGACGACATGGTTCTCGCCCGACAGCAGGCGCCCCTTCCTGTCACCGATAGTCAGGCTGGCAGTGTGGGTACCGATCTTGAGCGACGCGGAAAACTCCCGTACACAGGCGCTCTCATCAGTATAGCATTCCTGCGTGCCAATACGGAGGTCAAAAGCCCATGGGCTCCTCAAATTGGACTTACTGTGTGTTCGTAAATGGATTCGTCTAACATGAATGTGTATGCAACTACACTGTTCCCCCACTCATGGGTATGCGAGCCGGTGGCCTGCACCACAGCAGACGAAGCAGGCGCAGTGCTTGTGCCCAGGTACCAAAAGCTTCACTTACGTCGAAGCGAAGTTGCTCCTCTCCGTCGCCGTCATAATCGATAGCAGTTGCTTGGTCCATCTTCACGACGGGGTGGAGTAGCACTTCTTGGGCAACAAACACAGGCTCGGAGCCGCGAGGTACAACGGCAGTAAGCATGACATCTGCACCCAAGGGGCCGTGATAGAGAACAGGTGAATGCTAAGCGAGAATGAAAAGACAGACCAAGATAATGCGTCAAGGTGACATGCCAGGCGACAGAACGCACCTGAGTCGTATGGAACCCCATCCCTACGGTAACAATTCGTTCGATAGATGAATTGCATGTCTCCAGAAACAATGGACACTCGGGCCATCTGGAGAGGGATTCCGTAGGCAGCAAGGTTAAATTTGCAAAATTTGTAGGCCCCCCGCTCGGAGGCTCACTCCTCCCCACCAGCAGCAGCCACACCTGAGACCACAAAATGAGGAGCGGGCGAGTGGCTAATGCTGTGTGGAGGTCGGTGGCACTCACGTCATTTCGGAGACGGACGAAGGCAGCATTGGTTTCCGGCCCATGGCCGCCATCATCCTGCTGAGTGTCCGCTTCTTCTCGAAGCTGCTCGCCTTTCCACGTGACCGCGATGTACGTGACTGTGATGTTGACACTCTTCTTCGGCTCGATGTTTTCGATGTACTGTCCGTCGCTTCCAGACGCCTCAAGTGTGAACGCCTCAACATCGCCATACAGCTTCGGGTAAAGCTTGCCCGACATGCGCTTAGGATCCTCATTGACCAGCTGAAAGGTAGCGCTACTTGTGAAGGAATCCAGATAGAATATGGGGAAAGGCTGCGTCTTTTCAGATGGGCGTGACGTGGAAGAGATCGATAGCCGGACTGAAGGAGGAAGGTTCTCAGGCATGGAGGATGCTCCGTCTGCCCGACATACAGCAAATCTCCTGCCCGCAAAAAAAGGATCATCAACATCGGGAACACAGAGAGAAAGCAGGGAGGCTGGTTACAAAGACAGGAAACCACATACTTAAGGACGTCCCGTGCCGAGCCAGTCGCTTAAGCCCACCTTTTTGTCCGTTGTCTGCCTGGTGCCGCTTTTTGACCACAGGTGATGCTGAACGCGCAATAAGTAACAAGGCAACAAGTACTGCCCGCCTTTCTTTCGAGCAATATGTTTGTCGAAACGATGGGCCTCTTTCGCTAGCCCCATTCGCTGCGCTCGTGACTCGTTCCGCTCGTAGGGGCTCGGTGCGTGGAAGGGCTTTATGTGTCTCTAAAAGAGCCATGTGTATATGTTATTGCCTGCGGCGTTTGGACTGTCAAAAATAGTCAAGGGCTTGTAGGGCTCAAAAGCTTTTTTGTATTAGGGTCGGCCAGTATCAGGGTCTGCCAGTATCAAATTGAGGTTTCCCCGGGGAACCCGATCTAGGGTTTAGGGTTTAGGTACGGCCTGAGGTGGGTCTTAGGATATTACTTAGAGAACCTCCAAATCGGACAACGTAAAGCAATGGACAAGCACACGGGAACAAAGTAGATAAACTAAACGAAGTGATGAAAAAAAAATCGCCCACGCATTGGCGTTCTTTTTTCAGCTTCTTCCTCTGGGGGATCGTTTCTGGACGTGAATGATGTGAAAATGTAAGGGATTTTACTTCGGGACTCGAAGAGAGTAAAACAGACGCCCTGCGCGCCGAGCGGCTGCGAGACACCAGGGCCAGGGCTGTTCTGGATGGCTATCTGGCACAGCCAGTACACACACCTTTCAAATTCATTCATCAAGCAAAAGGGCTTTTCGCGATCTTTTATGGGCGGTCTCTCGAGCGAGGTGCCTAGTTTTCACAAAGACACATGGAAAAGTCCCTGCGACACCAAAACTCCCAAATCACTTAATATTGGTGTCCAGACCCCCTGGACTTGCTTTTGAAACCTCGCAAACCTCCCAGAAAACCAAAAGAGTGATTCCCGCAATATCACAAATCCAGGGGGAACCTTCTGCGGGGGGCCCGGTGACACCGATTAGACAAAGACAAAGATAAGGGGAAGAAAGAATCTGATAAGGAGACAAGGGCTGACGGCCCTCTGGATCATCAGCCTCCTCGGCCTCACTGGTCATCTCCATCGGGCTACCATGTCAGTCAAACCCTGAAAGCCGATGTTTCCCCTCGGGACCACATTTTCTACTCTACGAAGCTCTTTCAAGCTTCAGGAATATTACCGAGAGCACCCTCCGCCCCAGCGACCGCTGTTTCCGTGGGCAGCAGACGTCGCTGGGGATAGGAGAAGGTCCGGGCGGTAAGGCTGCAGAAGAGCCTACCTATCAGAGACTCTAAGTTGTCCAGAGACGGGTGGAAGACCGCTTCGGTAAGGTAAAAGCGCAAGCAGGTGAGACGGGCCAAAAGACGGGCACTCGGGGTCTCATGTATACATGTATGGTGAAGCTCAGGCATGCTCTGGTCCCCCAAGTACATCTTCAAGATCGCGGCCCTTTGTTGTTTGGGGAGGCACATCGACCTGGCACACACAACACGACATGGCACACATACAGACACTGAGCATGTAAGACAGACACGTACACGCACCCACAACATATACCTGGCACACCACCTCCCCTGGCCCGGGGGGAGGCTACAAGCCGGGCGGCCCTGCGCCATCGGGGTCACAAGCAAGGGCGACCAGAACGTCTGATCTAGAGTCTGTCACGTACTCGCACACTGTCAGAGAGGCACGCGCACCATACGAAATGAATGACAGAAACATGCGACAAGCCAAACACGGACCAAACGACCGATCAGACACCATCACACAGACGACTGGCAGCGCAAGGGACGTGGTTGCTGCCGGAAGGACGCCCCCGTTGCTTCGAGGAGATTTCCACTGCAAATCGCACATCATTGTGGCCGTCAGGTGGAGGCGGGTACCGCTGCGAGGTTTTCGAGGTGTTATTTGGTCCCAAGACGCCTGCTGGCGTGGCCGGGCTGCGGTACTAGGGTGGGTAAAATGATGCAAAAAAAGTCGAACGACGGGTCCAGGTATGGGTATGAGTATGATAATGGTATAACGCAAAGGGCAGGAGCATCCTCGGCCTCTCTAATCACCGACAGATAGCCAGTGTGTTACTGGAGGCGTCCGGTGGGCCCAAACCCGTGTTGAGGGACTGGTAGATGCACGGGACTGATATTGATATTAAAATCATGAGAGGTTCCGAATTTGTCATGATTTTCTGCGGCCTCTATACTGGATTTTCTGCGGCCTCTATACTGGAAGTCTGCAAGTGTGAGTGTGTGACGTGTCGACAAAAAGGGCATCGATATGTCGGCCGGTCTCTGTGGCGAGTGAGCTCACTACAGGCAGAATACAGCTGAGCAGACTGCCAGAGTTGTTGCCTTGGTCGGAAGGGCAGGCATGCGAGCTGCGATGTGATTCGTCGAATGTTGGAGGCGTCTGCATGTTCCGTATCACTGGATGAGTGTGTGCCTGCTCCACGACGGACGAGCCTGAGAAAACAGGTAGCCTTTATTCACTCAATTGAGTTCTTGGTCACACGAACCTTCGTATCCGCTGGAACGTTCCACGGCCGATGAGCTAGTAGACAATGCTTTCAGCTCATTATCTCCATCACGAGCAACCGTGACTGCATGAGCGCATCGTGACTCGGTGTCGTCTGAGACGCTTTTGGGAGGCAGTGTCGCGAAGGGTGAGGGCACACCCCGGAGCCATGGATGCTGGAGAGCCTGCTCTGCCTGAGAGAAAACAGCAGGGAGAGGGGACCTGGATACAGTCACTGCGATTTTCCTGTTCTGACCGTCATTCTCATCTCCGGCTGGACATGCAGCATGCGTAGGATGAAATCTTGTGCGCCCTTGGACACATTACCCCACTGAGAAGACGGGAAACTGCAAGGAGCAGTTGATTAAAAGGCCGCGTCGATATCGGGTCGCCATTGCTTCTTGGTGTATGAGCCAGGTACCTGATGTCCCGTTCCACGATCTGCCGATACAGCTTGTGCAGGTGTCGGTTGTGAAAGAAGGGAAGCGATCCGGAGAGCAGCACATATGTCACGACACCAAGAGCCCATATATCAATCTGAAAGAGGGCAATTAATTCTTTGCTTTGCCGCTCGTATTTCTTGCCTGTACCTCTTTCCCGTACTCTTGCTGCTCGATGACTTCTGGAGCGAGATAGTAATCTGACCCGCAGATGGACTTCGCTCTTGGGAAGCTACCCGAGTCGCTGCGAAGGAACGACGATTACGTACTCTATTGCACGAGTGTAATGGCTATTCCTGGGCACCTGATCTTGGCTAGTCCTAGGTCCGATATCTTCACATCCACATCGCTCTCTCTGCTTGTCAGCAAAATGTTCTCAGGCTAATAGACGGACAAAGCGAGACGAGTCGGAATAAAAGAACTCCGAATTCCAACCCACCTTCAGGTCTCTGTGCATTACGCCTCTGCTGTGCATGAAGGAAATGGTTTCAAGCTGCAGAGAAGCTCACAGCGATTGAGTGTACAGCGATTGAGTGTACTTGATTCCTTCGTTCGTGTACCAAGTGTCCGAGGACTATTTTGGCTTCACGCTCGGAATAGCAGCCTTTCTTGTGAATCCGGTCGTACAGCTCTCCGCCCTCGCACCTGGTGTACGCGCCGGCATATCTCGAAATCGTGTGAACCCGTGGTGAGTCCTTCCATGTATTCACTTACAAGTCTAGCACCAATTTGAAGCTCCCGTTTGCTGTTTCCTCATAGTCGATAAGGCTGACGAGGCCGCGATGCCGACCGAGATGCTGCATGATCCGCACTTCAGTCCTGAGTCGTTCCCGCATTGTCTCATCAATGGGAGGAGACATCTGAAACAGAAACTGAATCCCATGTGTCCATTGAAGCGCTCCCCTCTTGCGCACTTTCATGGCATATTTTTTCGTTGGATCCTTTCTATCCCACACCTCGACGACCTACCGACACACATAAATCATCGTTTGTTGTAAGCTCTCTCGTTGCATTCAGACCTCCCCAAAACGACCAACACCAAGGCGTTTCCCCATCTCGTATTTGCTGTGGACTCCGCCGGCGAAAAAGCCCGGACAGGCAAAATTCCCCATTATGCGCCAGGAGTGCCTGCGATTTCACGGAATTATGCCCTACCAAAAAACCCAGGGTAGCTATGGAGCAAGAAGAGCCTGATCCCGTTGCCACCGTCATGCAAGTCACAGGTGGGATCCGTAGGGCAGTGATGCATATCTCCATGATGTGGTTGCTTTGTGATGGACGTCACAGGTGCTCAGCAAGATGCTGCCGCTCACTATCTCGAGGTGAGAAACCGCACGTTACGCCACTCGCGGAGCCTTTGTCCACTCGTGTTGTCTTCCATCGTTGGTTAGATGAGCGGTGGTGATCCCGAGCGTGCTGTGCAGTTGTACTTCGAGTACTCGATTGGCGGTCCCTCTCCTGCAGCCCCTGTTCTCGAGGCAAACTCGGCAGCCAACCACCGCGAAAACGACGATGACGACGTGCAGATGACTGGGTGAGAGAGATCATGTGACGCGCGCGCCAGTCCAATCAATGCCGCAACCGATGGTGCATGCAATTTCCAGTGTTCGGGGTCCCCACGATCTTGCGGCGTCTGCCGTCCCCGCCGGCATCCCTTCGGCTCTCCGACAAGTGCTCTCATCGATGGAGCAGCAGCGGGCGGGAGGACAAGTGAATGGTGGTGACGGCCGCGGCAGGATAGCGGATGATGACATACCTCCACAACTGCTGGCTGACGCGCAGGGAATGGTGGACGAGGACGACGTGAGGGCACCCATGCCTCAATACAGGGATAGACTCATCGGTAAGACAGGAATCTCCCTGGACCAAAACCGACCAATGTTCGCTCACGTGCCTTGGCATTGTAGCAGATTCTGGCCCGCATCGGATGGGCATGGAAGCCAATCGAGCAGCAGACAGTGAGCGATCAGACGCCGTGTACGTCCGTATCCACCTCTGTGGTCGTGTGTACTTTGCCAGTGGCTCTGGACGCCATGATGAACTTTGGAGAGCCGGCCAACCCAGGAGAGGAGGGTAAATCCTAGTAGCTAGCACTGACATGCATTCACATCTCATCCTGTCTGCATTGTTGTGGTAATCAGCCTGGGGTCAGATGTTCCGACCCCCGAAGGATCTCCTGTACGTATCGGACCTCAAAACGGTAAGCCCCGACAAAGGTAAAGAGAAGCTCGGTGAACTGGCGCTGTCTTCATGTGAGTCGCTGATTAGGCACTGGAGGAGGCCAAACGTCAGGACAAGTGGGTGCTGGTAAACATACAGAAACACGATGAATTCCTGTCGCTCGAGGTGAGTAGTGGAAGCAGCAATGCAGGCAACAGGATGGCAACATTTTCTCTGGTCGGATTCAGTTGAATCGCGATGTGTGGTCTGATGAGACGGTCAAGGACATTATCCAGAGTTCGTTTATATTCTGGCAGGTGAAGATGATACCTCACGGCATCCACTGATATCCAGCGGATATCTTCACGCTTTGTGATTGGCTTCCAGCGTCCCTCTGACACCGCTGAGGGCCAACTCTTCATCCAGCGATATCCGGTCGTCTAGAAGTCAAGAATGCACGACACTCATTCACAAATTTGCTTTGTGCGTTGCAGCCTCGCTCGTATCCCGTGATAGCTGTGTTAGATCCGCGGACAGGACGACAGGTACAGTCGTGGGAGCCGAAGAAGTTCAGCACGGCTGTGGCTGCTGCAGACTTCCGTAGGTTACACAGATATGCATGAACCGACACTTATCACGCACATTACGCTTCTGTTTCGCTGCCTTGCCCAGTGACATCATTCCTCGACAAGAACAACTTGCACCGCAGCGGATCAGATTTTAAACCACAGGCGAGACAGCTGACTTGCAGAAACCGAAGTTTGCATGTGCATCAACAGTGAACTTTTTGTTCATCCATTCCTCAGGGTACTTCTGCAGCAAGCAACGTATGCCCTCCGGAGGTCACAGGTGTCGGCTCCCAGGACGCCAGTGTCTCAGCTGCGAATGCGCCCGGGGCTACGGCCAACGGCATGGTACCACCGGGTGGGGGGAAGAGCAACAAGGGGGTCTCGGAGGAATACGGGGATGAGGGAAGGGAGGACGAGCCCATCGATCTCGACCCGGACAACCTCATGGCTGACGAGGCACTCAAGCACTACGAGAAAGTGGATCCGACTGAGATACCTGCAGAGCCACAAGGTCATGGAAGAAGGGATGGCGTTATGCTGTGTCTTTTCTTGGATGGGTGGCTGTTGTCTCGCTTAGAGTCTGACCCGGAGTCGGTGAAGATGCGATTCCGCTTCGAAGGGAAGCAGGTGGTGCGTCGGTTCCGCAAGAGCGATGCCCTGCTCGACGTGCTCAAGTACTGTGCGCTATATGCGAACCTGCCCCTCAAGGACATTGAGCCGGCAATCATGGGCAGGACCTCACTCAAAGTCATGCTGGAGGTGGGTTGGTCAATGGGCGCCAGAAAAAAAGACACACACACAACAACTCTGTTCTATCTGTTCTCATATTTGCTGGTCTGTTAGGGTGATCGCGACTTGACTGTCGGTTCCGCTGATGTTGCTGGGTCGCAGATCCAGATCAGAAAACTGTGACTCGTGTGTTCTCGTTATGTAGTGACAAAATGTCGGGTACACAATTCTGAATTATATGTGTGATGGTATGTGCATTCATGTTCCTAACTGCTCGGGACCACGTATGTTGCGACAGGACATGATATTTCCCAATTGTATTCCAGTCCATGTCCTTTCGCAACGCAATCCACGACACATGAATGCAATGAAGACAAGCGAGACGCTGGGCGGCGATAGCTGCGATGTCACGGGGGGGAAGGCCACATTTATCGCGCCATTTGTGTACTTCTCCACGGCTGGCTGTGTGTTGTAAGACTGGATGAAGACTTTGTGCACGTTGGAGAGGCATTTCGACGCATCCATCCTCGAGTTCAGTGTAGCAGCGCAAGGCCATCCAGCGAGGCAAGACCGTCTTCACCGGCATCCTCAGCACTTCGTTCCTGCACATGAAAGCCATCCACATGGACGGGAAATACTCTCTCAACACGCTGGCGTTTGATGAAGGGGTCACCAACGTGCAGGAGCTGAACAAGGGCGTGCAGATAGTACAAAGGTGGGTGATGTCATTCGTCGCCTAGCTGACGGCGAGAGCCCGGTAGTGCACTGGGTGTGTAGCGCTGGTGTGCAAGGGCGAGGTCGCGGTCCGCACCCGCCTCTCCATCGCCGACGGGGCGCATCGTGTGGTGGGCTGGGTCATCCTGCTGTGCTACATAAGAAATCAGAACGCCGAGAAGGCACAAGCTACAACGAAAGTCAGGGGGGGGGGGGGGGGGGGGGCC
>CDMY01000491.1:6460-21251 GCA_001179505.1 Vitrella brassicaformis | reverse complement strand
GGGGGGGGCCGCTGGGTTGCTGGGGGCCCGGCAGCAGGTGAAACTCACCTGCTCAGGTCACCTCGATGAGTTGGTCGATGAGTGAATGAGTGGTCGAGGAACACACAGCGGCATCAGAGAGGAGCACACCACACCGCCACCGACCATTGTCATTGTGTCTCGGTTGCTTGTTGTGCGTCTCATTCAGGGCGCTTGTATGCTTCTGACAAGAAGATGATGCGGTCCGCCTTGCAGCAGGTGACGTTGTGGCATCGCTAGCATACCTGCCGCAAGGTCGACACACCACGCCAACGGTAAATACAAGGACGAGGTTCACTGGGTGGGTGCTCAAGCAGGCGGCGACACACCACGCATCCGACAGACGGACAGGGAAGTGCACTGGGTCAATTTGCCTCTTCCGCCCGCATATGTGGGCGGAATAGCGGGCGGCATAAAGCGCTCAGTAAACGGAACCAGACAGCGATCGAGACTACACTTGGGGACCTCCTCGTTGTGTGCAACGAAGTCTAAGACTGAATGAATGGTCAAAGACTTAGTCTGTTCATTCGTCAGATGAGGGAGTCTCGGCTGGGCATCCACCGGCCCGCGCCGCCGAGTGCCAAGGTATGAAGAGGGTGTGGTGGATGTGCGGTAGTGGGAGGGATCGGCGCTAGAGGTGGTTGGGGGGAGTCGGATTCGTTTGACAAGGCTGTTGCTTTGACAGACGACGGGTAAGAAGGCTGAAAGCAGAAAAGGCGCCTCGGTCTCCACGTCTGTGTGTCGATTCGTTTCCCTTTCTCTTTGCTTGTCTCACCAGGGAAGCGCGCCAGGGGCAGAGAGAAGGTGGGACCTTTATTACACCATCCCTCTGGATACCGTGAGACCTCGTAGGTATCAAGATTACCCAAAAGGGACACGTGGAGCTCTGGGTGTGTGATGACCGACTTGTTGGAATGATGGCGGGGACGATGAGAGGGATGAATTCTCTGACGGATTGATAGCATTTGTGTGAATGGCTGAACGCATGCACTTATGCGTTGCGCGAATCCGTTCATTCGACGAATTCGGTTTCCGTCTGTCCTCTGGACTTATCCTTGCGGCTTTCGAGCACCTCCTCAATATTATTCGGGATTCCGAGTAAGGGGCACCCACTGCGTGGGCACCCCGGGCCGCGAATTCGGCGGGGGTCGAAAGCAGCGTGCGACGTGGTGTGTTGCAGGGTGCATGAGATGACACGTCAATCATGAGTATGGAAGTGAATCAAGGGTTTTCTCGTGCGCATGTCGTGGTGTATACCGCTGCGCTAATGAAGGGAGGGAAGACTCTGGGCCGCCATTGTCGTTCCATCCATCAGTGCGCCGCACTGTCGCTTCTGTCGCTTCCTCTTTTTGTGACTTTGACGTGAAAATGGGTCGATGATGGCCCTTCTTCCCTCCAAAATTCATTCATTCCTCCGCATGAGTACAGGGGCTTAGGGTAGAGAGAAACGGAAGAGAAGCAATGCAGCTCGCAAACGAGCGATGTGGAAATCCACATCGCTCCGGTCCTCTTACCCTACGATGAGCGCGCAGACTGAGGGGGATCGCCTTTTTTTTTCCTCACCAATCTACAACAAACGAGCGTTCTTTCGTTTGTTTTCCCTTCCGGTGATCATTCTAGCCGTTCTTTGTTGTTCTCATCACGATTGGTGGCCATCCCAGTAATCCCGGGCGAGATCTGATAGTGATCTTGCCTCTCACCTTTCTGCTTCCCCTCCAGCACTCCCGTCGTTCCAAACGACCTTCCCTGGCGACTCTCAAGACGAGAGAGAGAGTCGATTCGAATTCTGCGTGGCTGCCGACGCGCCTCACTGATACTGTGATTGACATCGCGTGCGTGTTCGTGTGCATGTGTGTGTAGCGTGTGGACAGACCTTCGTGTGTTACAAGTGAAAGCCTCTTCTTCGTGTCTCCAAATCGTCGACCAACGGACAATCACTTCACATATCGTTCTCCACTAGGCACAGCTCGTCTCAAAGACAGCTCATACACAGGCGGCGAGCAGGTGGTTCAATTATGCGTCACAGAGACGTGCACAGCACAGCACGAGTGCTGGCGAGAACTACACCGAGGCATGCAACAATGGCGAGAGTTTCAGAAATATGCAGACCACAATGGCGAGAGCTTAAAAAGCATGCAGATCTTGAAAAACAGACGTGGCGATAACATGCAGGTACTCAGAGTGGCTGCACCAAGAACAAAAGACACCCCCATGTTGCCGCTCCTGCTGCGCCCGTGTTGAAGACGTGCTTCGCCAAGTATATCAATGCATCGCTGGATGCAATTGGTGTGAACCTATCGATATCCAGCGATGATATCAATAGACATGTATCAATCTAGCGCGCCTGTTGAAGGGGCTGTTGAAGACTGCCTTCGATGACTATCAATCGGCTTGTCAATCAAATGGGAGCCGCCAGGATCAGCCCAACGATGACCTGCACCAGCAACGCAACAAGCTAAGTGAAACCGGCCACAGCCGCGCCACGTCAGATGAAGAAAGCCTTCTGAGTGAGTAGCTTCTCTTCGAGTCAAATCTCTTCACACGGTGGTCACTCGATGAATGCTGCCGACTTCACTCGATTGCTGGCGCAGCCGGCGTCCGCATTCAAGCCGTTCCGACGACAGGACCTTCTCTGTTCAGTGGGCGAGCCGTTACCGATTGAACAAAGAGCAGATACGGGCGTTCCAAATCATCTGCAGCCAGTTGCTGAACCACTAGAAAGACCTGAGGGACACCAAATACATCGCGCCATTGCGCATGACCGGTGCGGGCGGCACCTGCAAGACCGTCACCAAAACTGTGAAGGCTCACCTTGCTGATGTGCAATGCAGACATTGGCTGTGTCTGGCGGCACTTACCGGTGTGGCTGCAGATAACATCACAAGCTCGACCATCGATTCGCTTCTGCACCTCTTCGATGACTTCGAGAGCGGCGAGAGGAGGCTGCGGCGCCAAGCGGTGAAGCAGCAGACAATCGATGATAACCGCATGTTCGAAGCATGTCCACTACATGATAGTCGACGAGATCTCTTTTGTCAACCGCCAGAAGCTTGACAAAGCCGATGCGGCGCTGAGGGACCTGCGAAAAGGCACCCAATGAGGACAAAAGGGATGGCGATGATTCGTTTGGACAGAGTATGATCCTGTGTGGATTCGTTTTTGTGTTACCAGCCTTTCATCACTTGCCCAGACAGTTAAACGTTCAGTGATCATCACCTATGAACGTTGAAATGAAGGGGGTCGACCAGACACCTGATCTATGAGTCCAAACACGAAGGCGGGGTTCTTTCCTCGTGGAATTCCGATGCGTGCAGGCAGCAGCGGTTTCAGGCAGCACCCTAGGCGGCCTGACGTCCCCTATGGTCTGTCCAACATGAAAACACGCACCCTAACATGCAACACGGACACGCAACACGCAGCACGCAGAGGGCAGATGCAGCAAGCAGGTGCAAATGCAAGGCGCTGCGAACGACGGCAACCAGGCACACTACGTGGCACACGCGCCACCCCAGCAACCTGAAGGCGGCGTGCGTGCGTGCGTGGTGCACCATGACTCCATACGTACATACCGCCCATCTCCAGGTGGCCAGCCAGTGTATGTGAGAGCTGTTTCGGTTAAGCAAAACTAGACAGCATGCTCTCGCTTCTGATGCCATTCGCATGTCGTTCGGCAGCCGAACAAAGGAAAAAAAATATGGCAACCCGTCTGGTTTCATGTTTTTCCTAAACATTCGCATTTACTGTTTTACGGACACGCCTGCCCGAAGGCAGGCACGCTACATGCCCACTTTGTCCAGACGTAACACAAAAACACAAAGCTTCTTTGATGCATTGCCGTGTCCATAGCATGTAGAAGCAACATGTCACGGCTACTGATTTGCCTTTTCCTCTCATAAGATCACGTTTTGTCTGCCGGACGCGTTGTTTCATAAAGACGCATTCCGAGTAAGGGGCACCCACTGCGTGGGCACCCCGGGCCGCGAATTGGGCGGGGGTGGAAAGTAGCGTGCGAAGTGGTGGTTCAATGCAGCGTCACAGAGACGCATGCAACAATGGCGAGAGTTTCAAAAACATGCAGACAACAATGGCGAGAGCTTGAAAAACATACAGATCTTGAAGACAGACGTGAAGACAGATGTGGCGATAACATGCAGGTACTCAGAGGGCTGCACCAAGAACAAAAGACACCCCCCATGTTGCCGCTCCTGCTGCGCTCGTGTTGAAGACGTGCTTCGCGAAGCATATCAATGCATGGCTGGATGCAATTGGATGTGAACCTATCGATATCCAGCGATGATATCAATAGACATGTATCAATCTAGCGCGCCTGTTGAAGGGGCTATTGAAGACTGCCTTCGATGACTATCAATCGGCTTGTCAATCAAATGGGAGCCGCCAGGATCAGCCCAACGATGACCTGCACCAGCAACGCAACAAGGTAAATGAAATGGCCACAGCCGCGCCACGTCAGATGAAGAAAGCCTTCTGAGTGAGTAGCTTCTCTTCGAGTCGAATCTCTTCACACACGGTGGTCACTCGATGAATGCTGCCGACTTCACTCGACTGCTGGCGCAGCCGGCGTCCGCATTCAAGCCGCCTGACGGTCGACGACAGGATCTTCTCTGTTCAGTGGGCGAGCCGTGACCGATTGAACAAAGAGCAGATGCGGGCGTTCCAAATCATCTGCAGCCACTTGCTGAACCACGACAAAGACCTGCGGGACAACAAATACGTCGCGTCATTGCGCATGTGCCTGACCGGCGAGGGCGGCACTGGCAAAACACACGTCATCAAAGCAGCCGTGAAGGCCTACTTTGCTGAACTGCAATGCCGACACTGGCTGTGTCTGGCAGCACCTACCGGCGTAGCTGCAGATACTATCGAAGGCTCGACAGTCGATTCGCTCCTGCACCTCTTCGATGACTTCGAGAGCGGCGAGAAGAGGCTGCGGCGCCAAGCGGGAAGCAGCAGACAGTCGATGGTGACCGCATTTGCAGAGAGGAGTCTTGCAAGCATATCCACTACACGATAGTCGGCCAGAAGCTCGACAAAGTTGATGCGCACTGACGGACCTGCGAAAAGGCACCCAAGAAGGACCAAGCTCAACCAGCTGCATGACCGGACAAGGGAGAAACATCCCATCCACCACAAACTGGCGCGTTTCGTGTGTTCAGTCAGTTGATGCATTTTTAAGAAGTTCGCGCCCAGAGATACCCTTGTTCGTTGACTTTCTCCGCGAAGCAAGCGCGATCTTTTTCAGGCAGCAGCGGTTTCAGGAAGCACCCTAGACGGCCTGACCGCCAAGCTTTTTCAATAACTTGCCGCTTTAGGGCACATCAGTTTGACGCACTGATCCAAACGTGGCAAAAAAACACGAAGCTGTTCGACAGATTGACGTGTCTGTAGTAGTGCGAGCAACACAACACCGCTATTAACCGATCGCATCCATGCACTCATTTGTCCACACACCGTCCCGATGAATCTATCCACATATGCCTATGCACATAGGTCATGCTCACTCATTCGATGAGAACACCCCAGCCCCGTCCATCGCCCCAACACAACACCGCTATCGATATTTCTTTTCTCTTCCATACGATCGTGATCGAACGTTTTGTCTGACCGGACGCGTTGTTTCTTAAAGACGCAAATTGGGCACTAGCCCAATTCGCGGAAATTGGCACTAGCCCAATTTGCGGACAACTCCCCCGAATCACCGCGGCATGGAAGAAAGGGACGCCTCCTCTTCGCCCCTTCGGTCGACGAACTCACCGACGGTCGTTCTGGTTATCGGGTCGGTGTGGTGGTACAATGTCTTCTCTACACCGTCGAAGGAGGCATGAATGCATTCGTCTGCTTGTCATGTTTTGTTGCAGCATGGCTGGAAGTGGGAAGACAACTTTTCTCCATGCGCTGTCACAGCATCTGTCAGGAGAGGGAAGGCAGCGCGTGTACACGATCAACCTCGACCCAGCGGTAGTTAACGAGGAAGGCTCTTTGTCACCACTTTTAGCTATCTTCTGTGCAGGCTGTGGATGTCCCGTACACAGCCAACATAGGTACTATATGCTCCGCGATACCGAGAGTTGCTTTATTGGAGTATAATTGCGTAGACATTCGTGACACGGTCAAATACAAGGAAGTCATGAAGCAGTGAGAAAACAAGACAACAATGCCAGTTGACTCTGAGCCCCTTCTTTCCTGCAGCTATCATTTGGGTCCGAATGGCGCCATTCTGACGAGCTTGAATCTGTTCTCCACTAAGTACCAGGGTTCAAGGCACCTACCGCAGATGTTCCGTGGGCGTCGTTGCAGGTTTGACCAGGTCTTATCATTGCTGGAAACTCGTGCACCCAATCTGGATTACGTTGTCATTGACACGCCGGGACAGATCGAAGCGTTCAACTGGTATCGGAGCCCTCTGTTATTTGTCGATCGTTGAGCGTCTTTAATCTTGTTGCATGTATTTTCTCCATCTAGGTCTGCCAGTGGATCTATCATTACTGGTGGGCAACGTAGTTTCATGCATGTCCATGTGTGCTGGAAGTATCTGTACCTACTGTGCGAGCGTATCCGGCTGTGTCATCCCTAGAGACCCTCGCACTGGCTTTTCCAACCATCGTGGCATATGTGGTCGACACCCCCAGGAGCAACAGGCCGGTCACTTTCATGTCAAACATGCTGTATGCCTGCAGGTATGCCGCTCGTATGCGCACACCTATGGGCAGCTGCCCCCTCATTCTCGTGTCCGTGCGGCAACTCAGTGTCTTGTACAAGATAAGGCTGCCTTTTGTTCTCTGCTTCAACAAGATCGGTACAAAATGTGTGAGGACATGCAAGCTAAACTTCAGGTTGCGTGTGTTGTTTGCAGACGTCGAATCGCACTCGTTCGCGCTGGATTGGATGAACAACCCCGAGAAGTACAGAGACGATCTCCACCATGACATCACATACCTAGCAAGGTGAACTTGAGCACAGGCGTATGTCAAACTGGAGTGTAACTGGCGATGCACTCGTGAACGCAGCTTGAGCCGCTCAATGAGTCTCGTCCTCGAGGAGTTCTATAGAAATCTGAGGGTAATCCTGTTGTGCCAGCCGATGTGTGGCAACAGCGTACAAATGTATGTGGCGGGACACAGGCGGTGGGTGTATCAGCTGCAACGGGAGCGGGCATGCAAGCGTTCTTTGAGGCCCTTGCTGAAGCCAAAAATGAATACAACACGTACAATCAGTCATCGAAGTGCAGTCATTATTTATCGGACGTGCACGTGTGTTGCCCTGTTTCTGCAGCGACTTTGTTGAGTGGATTCGAAGACGAAGAGAGGGGATCGATATGGTTATGACGAGAGAGAGGAGCAGGATATATGCGAATGGCCTTCTGTTGTGGTGTTTGCCTTGCAGGAGGAGAGGATTCGCGTCCACCGTGAGATGGGAGCATTCGAGACACATCTTAGAGAATGCATTTGAATGAAGAGAGTGGAACAGTGCATGAAGCCGTACCCTAGACAAGGAGCCATAAGAGGTTCAAGAACACTTGTCTAGACACGTACGTACTGCAGCCGCATCTCCAGCGGCGGCCTCGACATGGTGGCGTATCATGACGCTCGCCATGGGTCTCTTCCTCACTGAGACTCGCCCCTTGTGGGAAATCTGTTCGAGGAGAGAAGACGAAAGCAAGTTCTGAATTGTCCATGAACCCTCAACGGCGGAAAAAGCAGTTACGTTGACGGTCAAGCCGCCCGTCAGCTCCAGCATCAGTGAATTTGCAGTTTTCTCAAACGGGCCTTTTCTTAGTCAACAACGGGGGGGGGAATACCATTACGCGTTGCAGGCTAGCAAAAAGTCTCGACAAAAATGATCTTTTTTTACGAACACTGCGTAGATGAGTTGTTTTGGAAGGAAACATCATGACGGGACTCGTGCGGGAGAGAGTGTGAAACAGTGTTTCATGCAAGTGGTCAGCATGTGGCTGTTGTGAGGTTTGAAATTTTGTACGAGCAATGTGCTATGTCATGCCGGTCCCGCATGTTCAACGGGGGCCGTGTTGTTCGCATGTATGGTCTGACTGCACCGGATGGTGTGGTGTATTTTTGGTGGGATCTTGCTCATTGTGATGCACTGGTGTTCGCATGGTCATTGCTTACTTCGCGCTCTCTCCCTGTGCAACGTGCGTTGGCTCAGTTTCTTCTGATGGCCGTGGCTTCTCGCAAGCGATGGCTTTCTTTGCACCCATCAGCTTAGTTTCCTTGATATGACAAACGCTTTTATGGACAGAGCATCTGCCCTCAGGGGCCGGGACCTCGGTGTCCGTTAACGAACGAACGAACGTGGCCTTACTTGTTGCAGAAGCTCGCCAAAGCTTCTCGGCGACTCGCGAGTTCCCAGGAAGTCGTCCATTTGATGATGATTCCTCTGCTGAGTGTTGTAGAAGCAGCATTTTTGACAGCCCACTGGACTCCTCGCCTTGGCGTCCGTGATCTTCGTGGGACTGTCGCGCACCTCGTAGAGTCTGATGGATTGGGGAGCACGCAGTCACTCCTACCCGTGCAAGACTACATCCTCATCAGGTGAGAGGAAGGGTGTTCAGTCGAGGGGGGAGATACATGCCTTTTCGCTCGAACAGGCGGGATGAGAATATGGAGATGTCACGAGGAGGCGTCCTGCTGCCGAAGGAGGTGAGTAAAGGAAGGGATACTTTCCGCATCATTTGGAGGGTGGCTTCCGTCAGATGCAGAAGTACAAATCGCCTGTGACAGGCACTGTGATTGCCACACCGGCAGGTGCCGCTTGACATATTCCAACACCACCCCTGCAATTCTTTCCCCTGCCTGGCCTTACATTTCAACCAGCTGCAGGAACAAGTACTGCTGATTGTATCGCCCCTCAAGACCGGGTCCTAATCACAGCCTACGGCGATCGACTCGGGCGCAAGGTGTGGACAGAGAGGAGAACTAGAACCTTGTTTGATACGTGACCGATTGCAGGTCATATACAATAGATTCCCACATGTATTGGTGAAGACTCGAGATATTCTAGCTGTCATTGACCGCGGATGACTGAATGCCCAAACTACGCGGAAGTGATACACTGGAGGGATTCACCGAGTCACCATCCTTTACAGGTGGAAAGAAGACAGACAGTGGATGCCTCTTCTGTGACTAATGCGATGCGAGATAGACAAGATGGGTCAGTCCCTGCTGGCTAACTCTTCTTCTCATCTAACCACATTACCTCCGGCGAAGTGCTTATTGAAGGAGCTTTCTCCTTCAATCGACCATCACTTTGCTTATGGTTGATCTTTCTTTCTTCATTTCTGGAGCGAGTCACAAGAAGACCACACGCTCCAAAAAACAAAAAAAAGGGGAAAAAAAGAGAAAAAGACACAAAACAAAACACACGCGCACACACGCAAACGCACACCTCCCTGCAGCTCACGCAGAGGTACACCTCAGCTGCCCGCCACATCCGCTTGTGTGGCTACTCATGTGCCCCATGCCACGCGAACCCGTCGCGAAGTTGCACACTGATACGGCACAAGCACGGGTCGGGACGTGACTGGGGAATGTATGCATAGAGGACATATTTCCCCGAGAAATCGGGTGGACAGCATAGCTGGAGCGGCTCCCTTCGGTCGCTTAAGGGTTTGACGAGACGCCTGTCCCTAAGCCCGGCGCCTACCTTTCGGCGCTACCGGACATCTTCTCTGTCCACAGCACACACCAAATAGGCAGCACGCACACGCGCGAAGCATGCACAAGGCCTACCCACCCATCCCAAGCGGTCGGTCGGTCGCAGCAGCGGTTTCAGGGAGCACCCTAGGCGGCCTGACGTCCCCTATGGGTCTGTCCAACATGAAAACACATGCAACACGGACACGCAACACGCAGCACGCAGAGGGCAGATGCAGCAAGCAGGTGCAAATGCAAGGCGCTGCGAACGACAGCAACATACGAGCAGGCACACTACGTCGCACACGCGCCACCCCAGCAACCTGAAGGCGGCGTGCGTGCGTGCGTGGTGCACCATGACTCCATACGTACATACCGCCCATCTCCAGGTGGCCAGCCACTGCAGATCCCCCAGTCACAAACACGCCCTTAAAATAACCACGCACGGGGTGCAGGGGGTGTGTGAGAGCGCACCGCTGCCCCAGTCTCCACGGCGGAGAGGGGCGGCAGGCGGCCGACCCGTAGACATCCCCGGGGCACACCCATACACATGACCGCAGGGAAAAGCAGGATGCCCGCAAGACACACACACAGACCACGCCCACACTCACACTCACACCCCTACACACACGCACACACGCAGGAATACCAATACCTCACACGCATACCCACGCCCCCACCCACACTCACACCCCTACACACACACACACACACACACACAACACAGGCACATGGAAGCACAGTGTGGCGAGGAAAAGACCTAGTGGGGTGAATAGGGGCCCCTCCCCCAGACCTCGTCTCTGGGGAAGGGGCGGATGAATGGTGTGGCGGCCTCACTCTTGCCGCAAACCGTAAGAGCACACTCACGCCTGACTGCATACGACAGGAGGACCCACCATCGGGCCACGGCACGGCCCGTCGAGAAATCCCTGTCGTCCCTGCCTTGCCTAGCTTGTGCAAAAAGGTCTCCATAGTCGAAGACCAGCGTCCATACGACTCGTGTACCCTCCCCGTGCACAGGCGACGGCATACACGTTCCTCTTGCGCTTCTCGGCCACGCGAAGGGCCGAGCCAGGCCGCTGGTTGCTGAGGTTCCTGGGTTCGCCTGGGCGGTCGGCGTGGGTGGGGTGAGTGGTGGTGAGTGGTGGTCGGGATCTTGGTCGGTCGGTTATGCGAGCTAGCGTTTCCGGCATTAACGCATGCGAGCTAGAAACCCTAGCGGTTGACCCCTTGTACGCTGTGGCAACCCAAGCGGGTGGTGACTCGTTGTTGGGCATCGATGACGAGACAGCGGCGGTGTGTATGGCTGCTGGTAGCCGCCATTGTTTCCCATGGCGCGGCAGCACAATCGAAGAAGAGCGAGCCAGCGCCTGTCGGAGACAAGAAGGATGTGGGTGGCTACGGCGGCTGTGACTACGGCTTCACAGACAAGGGGAATGTATGCACCAAGATGGAAAGCACACCCAAGGTACGCAGGCTTCATCACGGCAAAGTTGAGAAGAAGGTGAGAATGCAATGTTATGACTTTTCGGCGACAGGTTCTGGTCTGTGGTCCCCATGCGAAGCTTGAAGGCGACAAATGCGTCAGGATCATCAAAATCCACCCATTCCACCGTTGCCCAGGTCTCGAAAGGTTGCATGAGCTGAAGTTGTAACACTGTTATATCCCCGTCCCCTGCTGTTTGTCCGCTACAGAGGGATATGATCTCCGCGGCACCCACAAGTGTCTGAAGGTCGACGGCGTTCCGCCAGAGCCAATGTGCCCTAAGGGTTTGGAGTTGACAGAAGCCGGCAGGTGCCAGAAGAGATCAGACGTCCTGCCTGAGCTCGTCTGCAAACACGTAACGTGTCCAAATGCAGTCGTCCCTTTCCGCATCACTCGATCGCGTCTGCCGTCTGTCGTCTGTTGCTTGATCCTCAGGGCGGGACGCTGAAGCACGACAAGTGTGTGGAATCTATTGAAAGCCGTGCCGTGCCCCACTGCCCTGCTGGCTGCACCCTTTCCTCCGGCGAAAAGAAGAACGCAGTACGATTCGCAAGCAGACGAGCGAGCCAATCAGAACTCACAAAATGCGTCTGCTTCTGTTGTCAGGCGTCCGTGTGTCAGTGCATTACTCAGGAAGGTGCCCTGCCCTCGTGCCCCAGGGAGTACAAGATGGAGAGCGATGAGTGCACCAAGACAGACAGCTACGCCCCAACTATCACATGCGATGGCATGAAGCACGGAGCCGGCAGCAAGGATGGCAAATGCGAATCTATCCAGACATACTCTCCATCTCCTTCATGCCCCAAAGGTGGGGTGGGGACAAGAATAGGTGCAGCCGCCCTTTCTTCCGTGTTTTGCCGCCGTCAGGGTACAGTATGGAGGCTTCGAAGGGCAGCGGACACAGTCATCACGGCAGCGGAGGAGCAGAGTGCGTCTCGTCTGAGAAGGGTGCCAAGAAGACAGCCCCGATGCAGACGATCTGTGACAAAGGAGGGGAAATGAAGCATGGCAAATGCGTCAAGACCTCGCATGCCCCCGGAATACCAACATGCAACAAGGGAGGATCTCTCGTGGACGAAACGTGCATTCACAAAGGTGCGCACTGCAAAACGGGGCAGGCAGAAGGGATGAGAACGGCGCAGCATCCTATCGTTCTGGCAATTGCAGAGACTGTTCCTGTGCAATACACGTGCTCCGACGGTAACATGGCTGATAGCACGAAGTACGGCAACAAGTGCACAAAGGTGCGTCTGTGGACGAGGAGACGATGAAGAGCAGGGCGGTCTGACAGTTGCGTGTGTATTGCATATGTAGACTACCACCGCTCCCATGAAGATGATGTGCAAGAATGGCGCAGTGGGCAAGGATGGCAAGTGCACAAGAAGCAAGGACAGGGGTGCACCGATGCTCGAATGTCCAAAAGGTAAAGAAGGCCGGCCTGCCGCGTCCATGAAGATGAACAGTCCAAAAGCACGCTTCACACATCTGTCATTGTTGATGTACATAATTGCACACACAGGCACAGAAGAGAAGAAGGAAGATGGAGAGCTCAAGTGTGAGAAGCTCGTCGACAAGAATGTACGAAGACGAAAGAGGAGTATTCTCTCGTGATCACACGCATTTGTCTTTGTCCCCTTTTTCAGCCGATCCTTCTGTGTCCCGACGGAACCAAGTTCAACGACGATGTGGGCGTCTGCATCAACTTGAAGGAGACTGCACCTGTCGAGAGGTTCTGCCCTGACGATTTCGAGCTTGAGATCAAGAAGCCCGCGCGGAAGAAGAAGAAGGAGCAGGCCATCTGCAAAAAGATAGAGATCAAGGCACCCGTGCCGATCTGCCCACACGTAGGCAACTGCCTGGATTGTCTGTTTACCTCCCGAGGATCCACCGTTATCATTTCTTGTGTGTCAGGGTTACACGGACGGGAAGGATTCACACAGTTGTTACAAGGAGGTGAGCCTGCCGAAAATGCCTGGGCATGGGCATCACGACAATGCGAGACACGGCGGACATGGTGGTTTTATGGGCACAGAGGCCGAGTACGAGCCTCCAATGTCCACGAAGTAGGGAGGGCGGTAGGTCCTTTTCTCTTTTTACATTGGCGAGAACGTAGTGGCGAAATGGCCCCCACGTCTTGATGCTTTCCTGTCGTTATATGTCCTTTGTTGCTTTGACGCTGATGGATGACACGCTGACTTATCATTACCCTCTGCTGGCCCCTTTCCCTCTCGACGTGAGCAATAAATGACAACTCCTGCTGTACTGCTTCGATTCAATATCTGATTGACGAGTAAATGAAGGGAATTAGCTAAGTGGAAGATAAGACAAGCGACAAGACACACACCCAAAACCATGCGGTCAGGTTCAGAGGCATAACAGGGAGCCAGAGGTCCTCTGAGAGACGTGAAGAGAAAAGGCCGACGCGGGAGGAAGACGGCGGATACATGCAATGTGATGACAACACAGAAACGTGTCTTGGACTCTGTTGGCCGTTGCCTATTCATTCTTGACAAAAAATATCTCCGCGGCACTCGTTGGGCCGCCCAGGCCCGGTGGGGGCCGGACTGCCACGCTCATACCACACCCAAAGATGGTCAGATAATGTGGAGTCAAGTACACAGAACGGGCGACGATGTTCGTCTAAGCCTCAGACAAAGACACCACCGTTCGCACGATGCAAACGGAACACCCCACACAAGGAAACGAGCAAAGCTCAACGACTGCAAAAATCACAAGGAGAATGGACATAAGGATGTCGCGCACTGCACAGACACAACCAAGCGGGGCGTGCACCCCAATGCACACGACATCCACATCATGTCAGCCGCCCCACAGCCCCGCGATTGTACGGCCCGCGGCTGACGAAGTCCTTGAGAAATGCATCGGCCCTTCCTGGCCCTCTGGCGGGTTCGCACCCTGCCCACGACTCGCGTGGCCCTCGCGGGTTCGCACCCTGCCCACGACTCGCCACTTGGAACGCGTTGTGCTTCATGAGCTCAACGGACGTAAGCTGGCTCCAATGGTTGGTTGATGCCGCTCTCTCGGAAAGGTGCGCCCTCATAGGGGGGATGGAGGTAGAGCGGGGCTTCCGCTTGATGAGCGTCTTGATGAAGTCCACCGTCTTGATGAAGTCCACCGTCTTCTCTCCCCACCTGCCGAATGTCTCCGCAGCGAAAGGCACGAGGCGGAAGCCAGCTGCTTGGGTGGTTGGTCCATACTGATCGATATTGTCTTTCTCCGCAAGTTGCGCCGTCTTGCCACTTGGAAGTTTTGCGCTACGTCGGTTGAGTGTTCGGTGGGAGGGGATGGGGGAGTCGTCAGGCTTGCAGGGGTGGGCGATGGCGACATCGAGCAGGTAGTCATGGCCGTCGATCACACAGTAGATGTGTATGCGCTGGCTGTTGGGGTTGTCGTCGGGCGCGCTGACGCCGAGGCTCTGCACAGGCACCTCCACATTGGAAGGAACATCTGCCTCAGCCAGGATGGCGAACAAACAAGTTGCGCATATTGTTGTGAGATCTCGTCACACGCTTACTGCCCCGTGTGACACACGTAACAGTGATCGCCAAATTTGTCAAGCTCTCCCCGCCGCAGATGCATCGCTGCGAGACAGAAGGCT
>CDMY01000490.1:43899-64701 GCA_001179505.1 Vitrella brassicaformis | reverse complement strand
CCCCCCCCGTGTTCCTTCGTATGTGCAGGCGAGTTGTTTGCGGACACGTGGGTCGACGGCAACCTGAAGCGGCGCGTGGCCATCGAGCGCAT
Source organism: Vitrella brassicaformis (assembly GCA_001179505.1). Taxonomy (NCBI): domain Eukaryota; family Vitrellaceae; genus Vitrella; species Vitrella brassicaformis. The sequence continues at coordinate 64,609 of CDMY01000490.1, read as the reverse complement.
TATCCCCTTCCCGCCCTTCAAGCGGCGCGCCAGATCGATATCGACCGTCTCCACCGACGCAGGCTCGCCATCCTCCTCGCCACTCTCCCAGGGCCAATACCAGATCCCGCCCCAACACAATGGCACAGTCACCGGCAGCCGCGTCCCCACCCACTCGCCCCGGCCCCTCCCCCCTCCCCCTCTACCCCCGCCGTCCGGCGTGCTGCAGAGGATCCCTGAGGAGGATGAGAGCGACCACGTCCACGAGCCGCCAGCCACCGGGCGGCCGGGCGGTGGGCAGTCGGCCAACTCGTACCCCTCCAAGGTTGCTCCCTACCCCACCCTCATCCACAGTGCCCCTGGCGCCCTGTACGGCCCCGTGTTGCCCGAGATGACCGAGCCGCTGTGCGAGCGGTCCCCCTCGGTGCTGAGCAAGAAGTGGGGCGGCGGTGCTGGTGGGGAGGGCGGGTATCGGACCTGTGTGGGGGTTGAAGAGGAGGCGACCACTGCTGGGTCGACGGTGGGGCACCCCAGCTCGCAGTCGTGTCTGTCGACGGGCATGAACATCAAGCCTGGCGGCAGCGGGTCGTCGTGCTCGCAGGAGGGCGGCAGCAGTGAGAGGGCGGGCGAGGACAACAGCAGCACCAGCAGCAGCACCACTCACAAGCGGCCATTGATGATGATGCGTGAGAGCGACAGGGCCGCCATCGGGGCGTACGATCACTGCGGCATCACTCCCGAACCTACCGTCGCCGTCTCGGGTGAGAGAGAGACTATCTGGGAGGTCGTGGCCATGATGTTTGTATGCATGAATGACATCGCCGCCTGCCTGCCTGCCTCTGTCTGTCTGCCTGTGTGGTGTGTGTGTCAGCTCATGACTGGAGTGTGGATGACGTGAGTCAGTACGTGCGTCTGTTGGGCCTCCACGACGCGGCCCTCAAGTGCCAGGAGAAGGGCGTCGACGGCGAGGCATTCCTCAACCTCAGCGAACACGACCTCACCGACACACTAACCATGGACAGCCCCTCAGAAATACAGGTCGGTGGAAACAGGGGCTGGCTGCACGCCACGCAGAGACAGACACTCATGGCAAGAGCGAGTTCGATTTGCTGATGTGTGTGTGTGTCGGTTGTGTGTCAGTTGTTCCTGTTGGGTGCGCACTCTGTCATCAAGGCGGAGACCAAGCGAACGGCGCCCAAAATGACGGTACGTGCACTGCACTGCGGATGGGCCGGCTGCTGTCGGCGTATGCCGTCACCCCATCCATGATGCTTTTTCATGTATGTGTATGTGTGTGCAGTGGTCTGAGCTGAGTGACCACCCGACGCTGCGCGACTACCTGCTGGACCCCAGTGAGTTCGAGACGTCACGGCAGACGCTCGGCGAGGGGGGATTCGCAAAGGTGCTCCGCGCCGACTGGCGGGGGAAAGACGTCGCTCTCAAGGTGTCCATCCACACATCCTTGATGCACTCACTGCACTGGTTGTCTTAATTGTTTGTGTCTGTTTGTTTGGTGTGTAGGAGTTCAAGCCTCCGATGGTCGACAGTCGTCCGTGTGTGGGTGGCGGTGGGGGTCAGTGCCAGGCCGACGGCAAGGACGGCAAGGGGTGCGGCGGAGCCGGGGGCGGCGGCAAGCTGAGGAGTGTGGACGAGAGCAAGCTGTGCCGTGAGTACGAGGACGAGCTGCAGATGCTCCTTGGCTTCAGACACCCCAACATCCTCTCCTGCTATGGATACACCGTCGACCACCACCAACACAGAAACGTACGTACACACGCTCACACAAGAACGCGCCCGCCGGAGGACCCATGCGGCGTGGCGTGTGTGTCTCTGTGTCTGTGTGTGTGAGGCAGTGGGTTGTGACCGAGTTGGTAGAGCGGGGCTCGCTGTTCGACATGCTGCATCGCAAAAGGCACAAGATAGACGACTACAATCTGCTCAAGATATGCCAGGTGAGTGACATACATGACTGACTGACACCACACACAATCAACTCACTTGTGTGTGGTCGCCTCGCCGCTCGTTCGTGTGCCATCAATGTGTGTGCGCAGGGTTTGTGCAGTGCGTTTGAGTATCTCCATGAGCGTGGTGTCATCCACGGCGACCTCAAGAGCGCCAATGTGCTCCTCGACCGCAACCTCAACCCAAAACTGTGCGACTTTGGACTTGCCGTCAAATACGACGGACCAAATTCTTCGGTACTTACGCACGGCCAGCGACCTCTCTCATCTCATTCACCGGGCCGTGTGCATATGTGTCTGTGTCCTGGCTTGACTGCTGCTGTGCGTCCTTCCTTGCAGGCTGCGAAGTATCGGTGTCGCACCGGAACACCACACTGGGCAGCGCCTGAGGTAACTAACACACACACGCACAGACGTGTGTGATGCCTCCTCTATCTCTCTCTCTCTCCCTCTCTCTCTGCGTATGTGTGTCTAAAGTGTTTGCAAGGTCACGAGGTGACTGGTGCGTCAGACGTGTACTCGTTCGGGTCGCTACTGTGGGAGATGTTGAGCCGCCGGGTGCCCTACCAGGACATGGGCGTCGCCCAGGTCGTCGGCGCCGTGGGATGGGGTCGCAAGACACTACCCAAACTAGACGAACCACAACGTACGTACGCATCGCACCGCGCCGCAGACGCGATGGACAAACTGGTTGGTCACCATCCATCCCCTCTGTGTGTGTGTGGCTGTTTCAGCTCTTCATTTGGACGAGGTGATCCGTGCCTGCCTCGACCGCGACCCCAGGATGAGACCCTCCTTCACACAACTCAACCTGGTACGGGGCGGGGGGGAGTGTCTCTTTGCTCGCTCAACACAACACGCACGTCATAAATTGACGACTGTCTTTCTTTCTTTCTGTGTGTGGTGTGGTCTAAATAATGCAGCTGTTCACGTGGCTGCTGGATTGTGTGGAGCGTGACGCGGCGGTGGCGGCGTCGCCCCTGATCCTGGACCGGCAGGTGCGGCTGGTGGTCAGCAGGGCCGTAAAGACGCACTGCGAGGGCAACATCCACCACTACCTACGCACACACATCAACCCGGACCACCACATGCCCGGCGTCTACAGATGAGACAGAGGGAGGGAGGGATGGAGGGAGGGAGAGGGTGAATTGTCTCTTATCTATTCCATTACTACATTGTGTGGGTGGGTGTGTGGGTTTGTGGGTGTGTGAGGGCCTGCAGGGTGTCCCCCTTTTTCCTCGTGTGGGGCCCTTCCTCACTCATTGATGGATGCTTGATCCGGCTGGCTGGCGGGGTGGCTGACATTGGCATGGCTGGTGCTGGCGGCGATAGATAGAGTGTGTGTCGGTCCATCCACCCACCCGCCCATGGCCATGGATGGCTGGATGCCTCTCTCTCTCTCTCGTGTGCGTGGCGTGGCGTTGCGTTGCGTGGTGTCTTGTGCTGTGGGCGGGGTTGGTGCGTTGGTTGCCTTGCCACACATAACATGATACACTCTTGCTCATCCCATTTCACTACAATGCATTACATCCCATTGCATACAATACATTGCATGCCATCACATGACATGACATGCCAGTGGGGGTTGGTGAGTGGTGCGGGTGGGTGGGTGGGTGGTGCGTCTTTTAAAGGAGGAGAGGACGAGCAGACGGAGGATGGGATGGCTGGATGACGGGTGGCTAACTGGCGATGCGGTTTTTCTCTTCTCTGGGCATATGTACTTTCCTTTGTTAAGCGAGGCACTCGCTGTCTTGCTCGCTGCCTGGCTGCCCGTGTACCTGCCTGCCTCCCCGTCTCTCTCTCTTGCTGTGTGTCCTGGTGTGGTGTGTCTGTGTCCATTGGCTGCGTTGATACATGGCAGGGTAGACAGAGAGAGCGCCCACCCGCACACACGCACGGAGAACCGCTCTTTTCTCCTCACCCTCCACTGACACAACACACATAACATACGTGTATGTCCCTTGCTCATCTGTGTTGTTCGTTTGTTGTGACTGACTGCGGTGTCTGGTGTGTGCGTGTCCTGTTGATGCATCCCGATGGACGGACCATTGCCGTCGACCATGCATGCCTTGCAGCACCGCCCCGCCCGAGTGCTTTTTCCGCCGCTTCCGGACGGCTGGCCGGCCGTGTGTGCGTTGCGTGCCCCTTTTCCCCAGCCAGGCATTGCTTCATTGCAATCATTGGCCCGCATTTCTCCCACTCCAACCATTTTCGTGCCTGCCTGCTCGAGTGGATGGATGGATGGATGCATGGCGTGACTAGCGCACCACCCCACCCCACACCACATCAGGCAAACGTGCCAACGAGATCGCAGTGGCACGTTTTCCACCCACCCACCCACCAGCCAGCCAGCCCTTACCTCCTGTATGGTGTGTGCATCGACGTGTGCCAAGTGGCTGCGCACATGTGCCCCTGTGTGTGAGGGCGGGTGTGGTGTTTCCCTCTTGCTGCTGCTGGACACACACGACACGAACGTCCAACGTCTTTTTTCCCTCACACACACATTCCATTCGCGTGAGTGCATATCATGGCCATGGCTGGCATGGATGGATGGATGGATGGGAGTGAATGAGTGAGACCAGCCCAGACCAGCCTGGCGTCGATTTTCGCAGACTTCTCGGCATCTCTTAGCAGTAAGAGCATCCATTGCATTGATGCATTGCGTTGCGTTGCACTGCACATCAGAGGAGAGCAGAGCAGCTGGCTGTTTGTCTGTTGTTTGTGAGTGAGAGAGAGTGGGTGAGCGAGTGATGATGGATCGGTTGACGTGTACCCGTGTCTGTGTGTCCGTCCTTATGGTCGGTCTTTTCTCCTTTTCCAAATGAGAGTGTTGTGTGGATGTGTGTGTGTGTGTGTGTGTGTGTGCAAGAATGGTGTAGACTACGCGAGGGGGAGGGGGAGGGAAAGAGAGAAAGTGCCACTTGCGCACGAGAGAGAGATTCCGATTGATTGCTTGATGGCCCTTTGTCAAGAGCACTAGACGTGCACCTCTGCTGGCTGAATTCGACAAGAGAAAGGGGGGCGGGGCGCTGGTTGGCGTGTGCGTGTGTGTATGTGTGTGTGGTGTGAGTGGGCGTGGAGGGCGGCCGGCATTCAATTTTCAGCCTCACCTTGCCAGCCGCCCCGCCATGCCTGTCTGCCTTCCTGCAGTCGACCCCACACGCACACACACACAGTCTGCCCGCCCGCCTCTGCGCGCATGACTGCATATCGTATTGATTGAGTATTCATGACGTGATCGACATGCCTGCCTGCCTGCCTGCCTGCCCGTCTGTGCATCGTTCAAGTGCTTGTCTGCCTGCCTGCCTGCCTGGGTCCATCCACTCACTCCCGTCAATGACGTGCCTGACATGATGTGCCGTGCCGTGCCGTGCAATGAACTGCTTCCTTGGTTGGTTGCTTGCCTGCTTCCTTCCTGTGCCTCTACGGAGTGCTGCAATTTTGACTGACAACTCGTGACTGACTCGTCAGCTACTCTCACTCACTCACTCACTCACTGACTCCCTCCCTCCCTCGTTGTCTCGCGACCTAGCAGGCAGAGAGGTGAGGGTGGATCATCGGATAAGGCGATGTCTGTCGGCTTGGAAGCATCCCATCCAGGCATTCATTGTGCGTCCAGCCAGCTTCTCACTCAAACATCAATCATTTGATCACTCACTCACTCGATACTTCCTTCCTTCCTTGCTGTCTTGCCTTCATCTAAGTGAATCAGTCGGTCAGTGGTTTGTGTGGGTCACCGGTGGAGTGAGTGTGTCGTGCTGCCTCTGCGTGATGTCTGCGTCACGCGAGTGAGCCGAGCCCTTTTTTGACGCGGTGCGCGGCTGCTGCGGCTGCTGGCCGAATGCCCGTTGGCCAGCTGACCAGCGCCGGGCACACAACCAGGCGGGCGGGCGGGATGGATGGATGGATGCATGGATGCATGGATGGATCGGGCAAGGCAAGGCATGGCATGAATGACTCATTTGGTATCAGATGGCGAGCGGGCCATTTTTCGGCTTTTCCAGGGAAAGAGGGCACGTTCCCATCCCACAAACGACCGAACAGCAATGAGCGAGGGAGAGATGGAGGGAAGGAAGGAGCAGTCGCATTCTTATACTTACTGTGCACGTCTGTCTGTCTGTCTGTCTGGCTGTCTGTCTGTCTGTCTGGCTGGTTGTATCTTCTTCCCCTGTTTCGTCTGCCGCCAGAGTGCCCCCCAGCTCGTCCGCCCTGTTTTCCTGAGCAGCTAGCTTGGCTTGCTGCTCTCACAATGCTTGGCGTCTGTCTGTCGGCTGCCTGCATGTGTGGCGACTGCGTCGGGGGGCACTCTGTTGTCTGTCTGTCTGGCTTACTTACTTGCTCCAATTGCTCTCTCTTCGCAGTATATATGTGTGTCGTCAGACCTCTAGCCTATCTATCTCTATATCTCTTCAATTGCCGAGGTTTTTTGTGTGTCTGTGTGTATCTGGTATATCGGGTGGGTATATGGGTGTGGTGTGTGTTGGATGGGGTGGGTGTTGGGAGGTGAGGCCGACACACCTGAAGGCGATGCGTAGTCGCGGGCTGGATGTCGATATCATAGCAAGGTTGGAGGGAAGAATGATCCGGGAGGCGACGGGGGAAGGAAGCAAAGCAACCACACGCAACCAGAGCAGAACCATCGACCGACCGACCTCTGTGTGTCGACTATCTGAGTGTGTGCCCACGTCTCTGGCTGGCTGCCTGGCTGGCTGGCTGCCTACGTGTGTGTGTGTGTGTGTGTGCGGACAGAAGCATGATGCGGACGGAGAGAGGCTGGCTCTATTCTCTACCTATCTCTCTATCTATACGTAATACATACATACATAACCGTCTGGCCCGCCTTTGCTTTTCGTCTTTTTGTACTGTCCGGCGCACAATAAATACCACACACAACACAACACAACACACCATTACACAACACACACCACCGAAAGACACAGGCAGCGCGACCGATATCCAAACACACACAGCGAGAGCGGCTGGCTGGCTGGGTGGAAGTATGTATACATGCCATCCATCATACGTACACACACATACATACGTACATTCATACACACGTACATACAGATGCTCAATCGTGAGGGAGGGGAGGGGGCGGGTCGGGTCGGGAGGCAGTCTATATGCAACGCATGGACACCTCACCTCTGGCGGCAGGCATGGCACTACACTACCCACCCGTGGCCATGCCATGGCATGCCATGCCTGCATCCACGGTGGACAGACGCATGGATCGGTGGACCGATGCACGGATGGACACACTAACGATCAGACAGACCAGACCATTATTGAAGTGAAGCATCGGACGGACGGTCGGCGTAGCATCACTGTCTGCCCTCTGATGGCAATCTGGCGACTAACCTGACACACAAGAGACAGACAGACACAGACAGCTGCACATGGTGGGGTAGTGGGTGAGGTGACCGGTTGCTTGAAGGGGGCGAGGCAGGAAGGCATGAGCGGTCTGTAGTTTGTTTCATAACCTGGTGACCTGGCGTCGGCCTAACCTATGCGACTGGTACGTAGACGAGCGAGCTTCTTACCGTGTTTTTGTCTGGCCGGCCGGCGTGTCTATCTGATCGGGTGGCCAGGCCATGCGACTTACGTACCCTCAGAGACAGAGACCGATCTCAATTGCCATGCGCGATCCGATGTTTGCCTTGCTCACCCTCATGGTTGTCGGTACACGTAGAGCAACGTGTGTGTGGCAGCCGTGTGGGTGAAGGGCGCTGCACACACGGATAGCGCGGTGCTGGGTGGTGGATGGATGGAAGGATAGGCAGAGCCACAAACAACTTTCTCGCGTCGCTCACTCGTTCGGGGGGAGGGGGAGAGGGCGGTCGGTGTCGATACTTCACTCGTCTCTTCGTCGTGTCTCATAACAGGGATGTGGTTGGGGGCTGCCTGTGATGATGGATGGCTGGATGGCGGCGTGTTGGCTGACTGAGCGAGGCTTTCAAGCGATGGATGCTGCTGCTGCGGCTGCTCCGGCTGGCTGGCTGGCTGGCTGCAGATGGATGCATCGCGATTGCAACGGTTGGTTGCAACTGTTGCGACACTGCGAGCGGCTGACTGAGGGCAGACAGACATGACATGACATGGCATGGCATGGCGAGGGAGACTGGTTAGGTGTTTTTTCAACACTCAGCTTTTGCAGACAGACGTCACCTCCGCCCAGCTCACTGACATGCTACACACACACACACATTGCATACGATTGATGCGCTAGCTATGGCGTGCATGGCCTAGGCCGTCCCCCCGTCACACGGGCACATGACATGCCGATGGAGACCGATGGCTATATGGCTGGCTGGCTTGTAAGGGCGTATTCTCTCTAGGTCATGTCTGGCTTCAGTGGTGGTGTAAAGGTGTGCGGGGGTCTTGTCTTGTGCGGTGTGGTGTGGGGCCGGCCTGCTTTCCTCCTCGATGCACTGACGAGGGAGTCGCCGGCCCTCCTGTATGTGTGTGTGTGCCTTCATGCCTTCATGTCCACCTGTGCCTGCATGTCAATGTCAATGTGTGTGCGATGCCTGCGTACCTACGTTACACACGCATACACACACAAACGGCCTGGCCTGCTGCCTCCCTCCCTCCCCATCTCCCCTCTGTGTGGGTGTGGGTGTGGGGGTGGGGGGGGAATCGGTTGCTGCCTCCACCATGTGGTGTGTGCCTCTCTGTCGGTGTGCCTTTTTGCCTCGTGGTGGTCTGTCCTCTCGTACTTTGGTGTGTGTGTTGTGGTCTGTCTCTCTTGTGTGTCTTACTTATTGTCTGTCTGACAGAGACAGTTGCGAGGAAACAGAACAGAATGCTCGTGCCTTCTTCGCCCTTAGGACGGTCCTTATCACACACACACACGTAAGTCACGCTATCCATCCATCCATCCATTCATCGAATTACATGATGCCTGCCTGCCTACCTGCCTGCCTGCCACACGTAGACACCTTCCCTATCCATTCATTCCACCCCTGTACCTGTATCCACACATGCATACGCACACACACACTCGAGCGCACAGCCCAGCCTGTGTGACCTGACTGACCCGAGAGCCACTCTTTCTGCCTTGCTCTCTGCCCTGCCGTACCTACGTGCCTGTATACACACGGCCAGTAAGTGAGCCTGCTACCGTACTCATTTCCCATCCATCCATCCATCCACTGACTGCCTACCACTCACTCAGTACTCAACTCGTTGCACTGCACAAGGCAGCAGCCTGTTGTCTCGCATGGCGGGGGGTCGGGCGGGTCGGTGAGTCAGTCAGGGAGAGGAGGTGCATGGGGGTGGATACACAGGCGGTGTGGGTAGGTAAGGTACATGGGAGGGACTAATCGCTCGTACCAACCATTGATTCATTGCATCCATGTCTTATGTTGCTGCTGGCGGTGTGGTGGTGTGGTGGTGGTGTGGTGGCGTGGCCCCCTATTCCCCTCTCTCTCGTCAGTCAGGGTTGCTGCTGGTCGGTCGCTTGCTGTCTTGTGGTGGTCGGTGCGTCCTGCCTCCTTCCCTCGTTCCCTCCCTCCCTCGCTCCGTGCTCCTTGCTTCTTTCGTACGTACGTGCGAGCGTGTGTTGATGCGACACACCCGGTCGACTACACTGCATGCCGTGGGATGGATGGACGAATGGTGCGTGATAGCGCGATGGTGGACAGAACAAAGGAAAGCGTATTGCTTTCAGAGCTAGCCCGACGAACCGACATTCTTAATTCCCCCGGTGGCTGCTTGGCTTGCATGATGCTCATATCTGACGTCTTTGTGCCGATATCATTATGTCGGTCAATCGAGATGTGACGTGTGGAACCGCCAAACCCACGAGCCTTGAGCCTTCACACGTACGCTGGATGTCTGTACCTACCCACAACTGACTTCCCGCCTTTATCTAGTCCACACCAGGCCACGATATATGCACACACAGCACCGGTGTCAGATCACACCCACCCATCCCAGATGCATCTGTGTGGTGCATCAGGGTCGGCGTGGTGTGGGGGTCTGTCAGGAGACCTCAACATCCGCCTGTGCGAGATCACATACATCAAGAAACGATCAGTCTCGTTTCTTAATGTAGTTGATCTCGCACAGCCGGATGTTCAGGTCTCTCGCCAACTCCAGCGCCTGGGTGTACCGCACCTATAGCCACACACACACACGCACACACACACACATCGTTGCACGCGATTCCCCCGCTGCAATTTAACACGCACACACAGGCGTACATTTGTGAGCATCTTGGCCTTGTTGTCGAGCAGCTGGCGGCCCAGGTCTCTGTTGGAGTGTGCGGACGCCGCGGACCTCGGCGTGCGATACTGGCACCTCTGGCGACGGCCGCCCAGCTCGTCAGGCACGCCATCCCGGTCCTTGCACAGCACCAACCACCCCAGCCGCACCAATTGCACCACCTACCCACCCCCACACACACCGATGCCATGTCATGTGTGCTGGGGGCGAAGGGAGGGAGGGAGGGAGGGAGGGAAGGGTGGTTGCTTGTGTGTGTGGGTGGGTGGGTACGTGTTGGTGCAGGGTCATGTGTCTCTCCAGGTTGTCTTTCTTGTCCAACACGCCGGTGCGGATGGCCTCGGCGATGGCCAGCAGACGGGGCACATCAAACAGCTGGGGGGCCCTGGTATACAAATGCTCCTGAACACACCCACACGCGGGAATACACGAAGACACACACACATCCCTCCTCTCCGTCCCTCCCTCCCTCCCTCTCTGTGAGTGTGCTGAGGTACCTGTGTGTCCATTTCGTCCATGAGTTGTTTCTGCGCCTTAATCTGCCTGCGATGCTTTTGGTTTTGCTCTCTGCCGCGCGATGTGCCGGCAGAGTCGGGCCGCATCAGCCGCCAGTCGTTGGTGGGCGTGTTGTAGCCCGCCACAAAGCTGCTCACCAGCAGCAGCTTGCTCGCAACAGGCAACAGGGACCACTCTTGACCCACACACACACACACCGACGGAGAGAGGGACAGAGGGGGGGCGGGTCAATCCGGTGCCGTTATGTGTCCTACATCCACTTGTTCGTTCCCTTGCCTACTTTTGAGTGTGATGCTGCTGGTGGTGTGTGGTGTGTCGGTGGTCAGGTGTGCGAGTGCTGCGGGAGGGTGGCTGCGGAAATAGGCGTCGGGCATGTGCAGATGGTACCGGATCCTGACAGACATCCATCCATCGATGGCCAGAGGGATCCACCCACAACCACGACACGTGTGTATGCTATGCTGTGGGCGGTGTGGGTGGGTTATTGGCTGGCTCCGAGTTCTCCATTCTCACTCACTTGGCCAGGTCGTCTCTGAGCTGTTTGGTCATGGCCACAGTCGACACACCTGCGTCGCTCACGCGCTCTGTCCAACACAACCAACGAACAGACAGACAGACAGGGAGAGAACCAACCACAGACAGACAACAGAACGTCATCCATGTCATGTGGGTGTTGGGTCGTTTGTTTGTTGTGTGTGCGTGTACTGTCTATGAGGAATTTGGCAATGTATCTCGGCCACAGGATCCTGAACATCGGCACATTACATTGACACAGACAGGGTGGTGGGTGTGGGTGTGGGTGAGTTGTTTCTGCAGTTAGTTGCACAGCCACGCATCGCATCGCACCGACCTGGCAATGTCCTGCATCTGTTTGAAGTCCGATCCCATGCTGCTGCTCTCCACGTTCAGCACCACATCGATGAACCGATTCCACCAACGCAACAACACACCTGACGATAGACAAATATGGATCAACCACCGCCTGCATGGCTCCATCTCTCGCCGCAGCTCACCTCTGTGTGTGTGCAGCCATTGGCCGATATCATTGGCGCTGGCACTGGAAGCAGCGGCAGCAGCAGCGCCGTGCGTCTCAGCGTCCATCATGTCTACGTCCACCTTGTCCCCGCCATCATCTATCTCCATGTCCACCACCACCTCTGCACTTGCATCTACACCGCCCCCCTCCCGCTGCTGCTGCTGCTGTTGCAACCCCCAGTACCCAGACTGCCGGATGGCCGCCACGCCGATGCGGTCATAGCTGCTCCGCAGTATGCTACGGTACTCATCTACACATACACACATCCACACGCAAATCGAGAGAGAGAGGGAAAGGAAGATCTTCTCGTGTGTGTCCGGGTGGCTGGCTGACCGGTAGTATAGGGGGTGAACTCGACGAGAGGCATGGGATGGTCGCCCTCCATCTCTCTGGGGACGTCGAGAGGCCGCTTGGACACAAACACGGCGACGCACTTGGGGCTGTGGTAGAGGCGGTGCTGCTGCCTCAGGGTCCACCACAGCTGGTAGTCATGCGACGGGAGCACATGGGCACCGTCAAACACCTACACACACACACACACACACACACAATGGGTGTGTGTGCATGGTGGATGGCAAGAGGTGGTCCCCCCACAGTACCAGGATGGCCCGCTTGGCTTTCTCTGCGTAGAGCGAGCTCAGGAGGCTGCTGAACGTCTTGGGAAACTTGCGATGGTGCGTCGATGCCGATGTGACTGCACACACAGACACCACACGCGCAAGCACAGCCATACCCACCCAACCAATGCCATGCCCGCCGCCCTCTTTTGTGTACTTTTCCTTTTGCGCATGGGGTTGTTTCTGCTCAGGTACCGCTGCAGCCCCGTCAGGAGCTTGAGCCTGGTGGCCTTGGGGCTGTCGCCGCACCGCCCCAAGTCCACGTACACGACTGGCCATGGCGCGAGGTTGCGGAGGAGCGCCCGCACGTGGGAGCTCTTGCCGCTACCCGAGGCACCCACTACTTGGAAACACCCACTCTGCAGCACGAATGACAGACAATGACAGACACGCACAAAAACACAGAGAGAGCATGGCACACGAGTGCGGCAAGTGGTCCGTGTGCATGGGGTTGCATGGGTGGGTGGGTGGGTGGGTGGGCGAATGTATGTGTGTTTGGTGTCTGTCCGCACGTTGGTCTCGATGAGATGGCATATCTTTCCCAACCGCTCGCCGCGCACTGATGGATGTCATCATCCACAATACACACCACACACCACAATGCAATGCAATGCAACGAAGATGTTTCTGGCTGTGTCTCCGTACCGAATCCCATCTGGATGACGGTCTTGCAGAAGGCCCTGCACATCCGGTCAGTCTCGAAGCACTCCCGGACCTCGCCATACACCTGCTCGAAGGCCCCGTCGTCCACCACATTCATACTACCGCCGTGATCTTGCTGCCCGGTCGCTGCCTGCATCTCGTGCTCGTCATGGCCACTGTGGTCTCTCGTTGATGGCGACACGGATGCTCGCCGGCCTCGACGCCCTGATGAGGAAGAGCGGGTTTTCCTCTGCTTGGCCGGACGCTCCATGACTGGAGACTACCACAAACGATAGAAGGGCTGCCCGGGCGGGGTCACTAGGCTAATGCGCTAAGAAATTCCTCGGACGAGTGTCCCTCATCAGCGGCAAAGGCAAGCTTGCACCAGAACCCTAAACCCTGAACCCTGAGCTTCGGAAAGGTACTGTAGTGGACCATGGCTGAAGAGAAGGACTGGTTTCCGCCAGATCCGTATGCTGCTGCCGACAGGTACCCCGCACAGCGCCTTCCTTCGTTGACTTCAGGTACTCCTCTGTGGCTTTCGTGTGGTGTGGTTTGTCGTGCAGATCTACCAGCGCGGACTCGGAGCAGCAGCAACAGCAACAGCAACCGCCGTGGCGACGCAATGCCAAGTTGAACGCCCAGTCCCCTCCCTTCCACCCTCTCACCAACAACATTACAGCAGTGACCAGGAGGTCTCTGTCCCTGAGTGGGACTGACTGGTCGGACACGGCGCGAGAGAGAGCCCTCGCCGCCAACTGTCGGGAGCTCATCCACCGGGTCACCAAGACGACCCTCACACCATCACTGACAGACCCCGCGGCACTGGAGATTGCCGGCAGCTCTGAGCGGAATGTCGAGAGGGCGGTGGAGCTCGTCCACACACTTGCTGCCGGCGAGCCGACGAGGATCGCTCTGGATGCGGCTGCCAGGCCGTCAGCCGAGATGTGTGACGAGCTTTGCAAGCAGTTCAGATGCGTGCTCTTTGACCCCAAGACGGCAGACGGCTCCCCGCCATGGCTGGAGGCATTCGGCCCGACGGAAGCATTGCAGGAGGTGGCGAAGCGCCTGGGGGGCACCGTCCAACCTCAACCTCAATCTGCCCCCTCCCCCTCGCAGTCACCCGAGCAAGAGATGCCACCTCTGGAGAATGGCTTTGGCGGCGAGGTGACACCTGGGATGGGCCTGCCCTCGCCGCCCCTCCTCATGAGAACCGCCAGGGCGCTGCTTGGAGCACTCTCGTCGGCCGTCATGCCTTCGAGGACGGCTGAGCGATTGCCACCAGCTGTGGATGACGTCGTGATGGGAGAGGAGGAAGCAAATGGGGAGCAGCCTCGTGGCTCGAGTGAAGACAACAATGGTGCAGCTGGTCAGCCGGCTGGTGAGCCGACGGAGCCACACGAGAGGGCAGAGAGTGAGCAAGGGGATGCTGCGCCGATGGAGATGACGGCAGCGGCGCGAGAGCCGCCTGCCGATGGAGAGCCGCAACATCCACCAGAGGAGAGGGCGGCGAGTGAGCAGGCGGGTGATGTGCCAATGAATGCGACACAGGTGCAGATGAGTGAGGACAAACACCCATCCCATCTGTCTGTGTGACTGTCTGGTGTGTCTGTTTTGTTGTGTTCAGGAGGAGGGTAGGGAGGAGGAGAGTGAGCAGCAGGTCGCTTCGTTGATGGCTCAGCTGCTGCCCCTCGTGCCCCTCCCCTGCCAGGCCCCGCTCGCCCAAGTCGAGGCAGAGTCCGTGGGGGCGAGAATTGGCGCCTTCTTCCGAGACCCATCTGCTGCTGCTGCTGCCGCTGATGCTGCTGAGGCTGAGAAAACCGACAGCGCCTGTCCCGACGACCAGGTAGGTGGATGCACCTCACCTACACAGGTGCTTGGTGTCTTGATGACATGTCGATTCATCCATCCATCCATCTGATTTGTGTATGTCAGGTGGTGCCCCCTGTGCGTGAGGGTGGCAAGGATGTCGTCATGGCGACAGAAGCTGACGCACAGCAGCATCAGCAGCAGCAGCAGGAGAAGGAGGAGGAGGAGGAGGGAACACCAGACAGTCAGGTGCGATAGCCGCTGGGGAGGGAGGGAGTCACCGCTGCTGTGGCCACACTTGTCGTCTTTCTATGCGTGTCCATCATCACACAGGCTGGTGGTGGTGGTGGTGAAGATGAGTCCATGCAGCCGCACGACACAGTCACAGACTATGACCAGCACGCAGCAGCGCCCCCACAGGTGCGCTTGGCGATCAGACGAATCACTCACTCCACGTTGCACCATCCCTCCCTCCCTCCCTCCCTGTGTGCCTCTGTGTCGCGTGTGCGCGAACATCAGGCTGTCCATGAGGCGGCGGCTGATGAGAGCCGCGAGAAGGCCATCCACACCCACACCCACTCCCACACCCATCAGCAGCGACGCACCGTGACCAGCAGCGGTCCGGTGGGTTATGTGGTGTTTGTGGGTCTGCATTACCACAGCAAGGAGATCTACCTGTGCGCACTCGAGCCACACACCGGTGGTGCTCCTGCTGAGGGTGATGATTCCCACGACGACAACACAGAGGTAACAATGAATAAGGGACCAGAGGAGACAGACAGACAGACAGACCGTCATTAGTCTGACATACTCTCTCTTTCTCTCTGTCTGTCATCCAGGCGGCCAACCTGCCCACCTACATCATCCGGAAGTGCTGCGGGTCGACCTTCTTCGCCCTTCCCCGAGGCGGCCGCAACAAGGCCCCCCACCCCGCCGTGACCCCCACGCCCACCGACCTCATCGTCAACAACGACGAGATCTTCATCAGCCTCCCGTTCACACAGGCCACACGCTACCCAGAGATCCCCTCATTCAAGCCCCTGCTACCGGGGCAGCCCTTCAAGGCAGACACCCTCTCAGCGTCGCTCGAGACCGGCACAACTCGCGACGGCAGGGTCATCGATCTGCGTTTCCAAGCCAAGATGCTGTACGTCCAGCAGCTGGTCGACACGCCCATCGCCCCACTGGCCCTCGCCGCTTTCGAGCCGGACCTCCCGACGTGGCCGATTGAGCAGCGCCTCTGTCGCGCTGAGAGGCAGGCGAGATGGATCGTGTTGAAGGACACGTGTGCTGACGGGTTGGACATCATGCCGAGCAGGGAGGGGCGGGTGGTGCAGCTGCGGTGGGTGGAGGAGGGCGGTGGGGAGGGCGCCATTTGGTGTCTGGTGCAGCACAGGGAGGGGGCCAGAAGCGAGATCAGAAAGATATCGGCTGACGTGCTCGAGAGCTTCAGGGTTGGCGAGGGGGGGCTTGACGTCATTCACACGGTCGACGCGCCGGCAACGAGCTTCGCTGTCTACTTCCACCAGGTGACGAGCAGAGCACCCTTACCTACCACCGCACACAACACAAGCATCCTTCTCTCTCTGTCTCTGTGTGCAGCACGCCAGTCGCCGGTACCTCTACTACCGCACTCGCCAGCCCTGCTCAACTGACGAGCAGATAATTCGCTATGAGTGGCACCAGCCCGACGGCACTTGGCACAAAAGGGATTGCCAAGCAACCCTGCCCACTGGCGTCCCACCATCGACCCCGATCGGCGGCATGCAAGTGGTGGTGGATGGTGCGAGTGCACGTGACGCCCCGCATCTCATTGTGTTGACGCATGGCGACACGGGCAACGCCATCAGGGTGTACACGATCGACCTGCACCTTCACCAGGAGATCACTCTGCATGAACGCGCCAAGCCTTTCGGCCTAGGGTGAGAGGGACATCGACCACCAGCCACGAAGGAGAAGAAGAGAAGAATGTGTGTGTGTATGTGTGTGTGTGTGTGCGTGTGTGTGTGTTTCAGGTTCCATGGCCGTCGTGACGAGCCCATGTCGCGTCAGGAGCTGCTTCAGTGCGCCGTCGCCACTTCCCACGTTGGCAAGAAGCTCTCCACCATCCTCCACCCCGACTACCAACAGCCACACGTCGTGCCATCCCCACCCGCGCCGGCCACCGACCATCACCACAAGAAACATCGACTAGAGCCGCAACCCCCACCGCCACCCGCCCCACTCGAGCCAGCCCCACCACCACCACCACCAGCATCGGCCAAGGAGGCCTCTCCCCCTCCCCCTCCCCCTCCCCCCGTGACAGTCAAGCAGGAGGAGCATGCAGATGCCGAGGGTGCTGATGTGGAGGCCAAGGTGGAGTCTCCACCACCACCGGCTGTCAGGAAAAGGAAAGCGGCGAGTGGGGGGCGGGTGCCGCGCAGCAAAAGAGGCAAGACCGGCAGCAGCAAGAGGCCGCGCACCGACGGGGCCGGTGGGCAGCAGAGGCGTCACGCCAAGAGGGAGAGGCACAGCATCCAACACCCCCAGCAGCATCACCAGCAGCACCAGCAACAGGAGCGGCAGCAGAGAAGGGCGGCCGATGATGTGGTCGTGAACAAGGAGGAAGATGACGACGACATGAATGCGCTGGGGTACGATGAGATCGGCTGTGCCGACCTGCGGGCCCTGGTGGAGCGCCATCCGTGCGAGCATGTGAGAGCCCTCGGCAACGAGCTGTTCCAGGTATGTATGCGAGAGCAGAGAGGCGGGGCAAAGGAGAGCATGTCCGCCGTCACTGTGTGTGTTGTGTGTCAACTGCAGCACGGCTACTCCCTCTCCTCCCTGGTCCATCAGCTCACGGACATGGCGGCACTCACCGCTTGGCGCGGCAAGACCCACCACCCGCAACAGCAGCACCAGGCCGATGGCCCACCACCCCCATCCCCTTCGTGTCTGTTCGGCCCGGTGCTGCAGCTGTTCTTGTACCCCTACACAGCAGCATTCGCCGACCAGCCCGTGACTATGATGCCACTGGCCGATGGCGAGGAGGGGCTCCCCCCTGGCCGTGGTCTGCGCGGCATGACGTGTGCCGAGGTGTGCGCGTTGGTCGAGGGCATGCACGACATCATGGAGGGAGCCGAAGACGCCATGGCCGAAGCCATAAAAGAGGTACGTGCGTACGCAGCCACACTCCCACACAAAACAAGCGTCCATGCGTATATGATATGGCTGTGGTTGCTATGCTGTGCAGGAGTGTGTGTCTGGCCGTGCCTTCGAGTGTCTGGTTCATCTGGCGGGCGCGCCCCCGAGTGCACAAGAGTGGGTGAAGTGTGTGGCGCGTCGGTGGCGGCTGGGTCGGCTGCTGCTGTCCGACGAGTCGCGGCGGGACATCGTCATGTACCTGTGCGACCAGGGCATCGAGTCGTCTTCGCCCTTCTCCTCTGCTCTGACCTAGCTGAGAGAGACCTGCACTGCATGCCATGATTGATGAGATGGGGACTGCATATGATGAGTGGTGGTTGATGAGTGAATTCGCCAGTCTATCATTTTCAGGGTGTTTTGTGTGATTGGTTATATATATCATCGGTGCAATCACACGTACATGCGTCCGAACGTCTGTCTGTCCAGCGATGAGTCCACTCGAACGAATGGCCACACACACACAGTAGAGAAAGAGAGAGAGAGGGAGAATGGCCAGGCGGACTCACCTAACAATATCTCTGTCTATCTTGTCTGTTGTCGGTCGCGTCTCGCCAAGACATCGGCACCCACACCCACTTACCCACCCACCCACACACATCCATCTGTGGCCAGTCCACACACGGACGTCTGGGAGACACACTGAGAAGGAGCAGACACTTGTGTCGCAGTGAGGCATCCGTCCGTGTGTGTGCATTTGTGTGGTTGAGCACCGACCATCCATCCATCCATCCCTTTGTCCATCCCTTTGTCCATCTTTGTCTTTCTGTCGGCCGCCGTGGCCGTCTCCCGTCACATGGCACAGCACAGCACACGGGCAGCTGAAGAGCCAGACAGTGTGTCGCCAGAGATCCACGCCCATCAACACATGAATGAGACAACACTGGAACACTTAGTTGAGGAAGGAGACGGTTAACAAGACGACAAGTGAGGACAATTAAGGAGGGAGGCAAAGGACAAGGAGGCCTGTCTCTTCTTGAAGTAGTGGGATTAGGGGAGGAAGGAAGCATTGAGGAGCAATTGAGGAGATGAGGACAGCAACAGTCAGTCCATCCGAGCGGGCGAATTCACACACACCACAGCAAAGGACACACTGAGAGAGAGGGAGTGAGAGAGCGGCCAGGCAGCTAGGCAGCCTGAACGACCCGCTGTCTGTCTGTCTATCATTATCTCTTTCGGTCGCGTCTCGCCAAACCCTCAGACACCCACACATCCCCGGCAGGCACTTGTGTGTTGCAGTACAGCGAGGAAGACCTGTCGGCTATGTGTGTGAATCGTGTTCGTTCGAGATACCCACCCAAGCAATCAATCCATATCTTTCTGTGAGTGAAGCGTAGAGTATGAGAAAGGGAGAATGGCCAGGCAGGCACTGCCACACACTGTCTGTCTGTCGGTCTGCCTGCCTGCCTCTGTGTCTATCATTATCCGTGTCGGTCGCGTCGCGCAATGTGTAGACACCCACACCCACACACACATCCACACGAGAGAAAAGGATCATGGCGCTTGTGTCCTGATGAGGCGCGTGTGTGTGTGGGGTGAGAGGTCATCCAGCCATCCAGATATGTGTCCTTATCTCTCTGTCTGTGGCCTCACCATCTCCCATCGCACACCACACCACACCACACCACACACACCACACCACACCACAAACAGACAGACGGCCACACGTCAGGAGGGCGACAAAAAATACGCAGCCAAGGCAGAAAAGTGGGCCGGGCCAATCAACACATGAATGAATGAGAACACGAGGACGGTTAGGGAGGGAGATGATCAGGAAGCCAACTAAGGAGGAGACGAAAGACAAGGACGCTTGTCTGCTGTTGCAGCCAGGAAGAAAATTATATAAGGAGACGATGAGCTAAGGAGACGATTATGGAACGAGAGAGAATGTTGAGCAAGCAGAAGGCTTTGCTATCAAAATCTGCCCGCCCCGCCCCGCCTGCCCAAACACATACATGTACGGTGTGTGATATGGGGCACGGCACAACCGCCAAGAGCAAAGAGAGACACACACACAGATAGATAGGATACATGCCCGTCGAAACTCAATCCCTCCCTCTCCATCCAAACACAATGCCCGTCCGTATCCCATCCTGTGTGTGTGGCGAGTGAGTGAAGCGCATGTGGTGCACGTGTCTCCTCCCCCTCGTGTCGTGTGTGAGCTACGTCACCATATGTACATGGATCTCTCCAGATCGATTATTGAGATAAACAGACGCGCAGCACCGGCAGCACACCATTGCGGCCGCAGCCTGGCGAACAGATGCCTGCAGACAGCCAAATGGACAGAAAAGAATGAGCACTCATACATTCATGTCTTCTCCCTCCCCTCTCCCACTACGTGTGATTCCTTTGCCCTCACCCACCGTGCAGATGGCTGGATTAGTTGTCGATCGAGATGAAGAACCACTTAAGGCGGTCGATGAGACCCTCGACGGTGGACACCACGCAGTCCCCGATGTCCTCGACCAGCTCGCACACCGCCGCACACAAGTCGCAGCAGTCGCAGTCGCCGTAGTTGGCCTGCTGGTGGTGGTGGTGAGAGAAACCTAATGGACAACACACACATAAACCACATTGACACGGACCCCTGAATGTTCGTCCATTTGGTGTTTGTGTACCTGACACGTGGCGGGCGGCAGCACATGCAGCCGGCATGATGGGGCACGGCGCCTCCGGGCGATATGCCACCACATGTGGCTGGTATGAGTACACAGCCCCTCCCAAACCCAACACACCCCTCCCCA